>JAKCPI010007290.1:0-98166 GCA_023213315.1 Euborellia annulipes | reverse complement strand
AGAAATTTCTTTACCAGAAACGGTGACCTTCTTTCGTTGGTAGCCAATTTGATTTTTCGCCTCACATTCGTATTCACCAAAATGACTTTCGCTTGTTTTCGAGATGCGCAATTCTGCCATATTTCCTTCGGTTTTAATGAAAACATTGTGATCAGATTTAATGTATTCGTTTTTGCGCATCCATTTAAGTGCGGGTCTTGGTTCAGATTTGGCTTTACACATCAGGACTGTTTCATAATCGACACCGGCTGGAACCAACTCTCGTTCGACTTCTACTATTGGGGCGTCTGCAATTTAATAAAAAATTATATATATATATATCATCATTTTTACTTGAAATTATTTATCAAAAAAACATCTTAAAAAAAATTATATATTAAAATTGAATCGATTTTATATAGCCGTATGAATTTTGAATTTTCATTCAAAGAAAATATTTTTTTGCATATTAGACCTATTCGTGTATTTGTCGATATTTTGATATAAACAGATAACACACAAAAAATATTTTCTTGTTTTGAGAGTTCTGATAAAAATTAATATATTAAAATTTATTAAAGAATGTTAAAATTGTTTTTTCCCCCCCCTTTGTTTTTTCCACTCCTTTCACCCAATTGTTTTGAAATTTCACCTACTAAATAGAGCTTGGAACATCGACCATTACTAGGGGGGGGGGACAAATCTTTTCTTACAACCTAATTTTTTTATATATTCAAACACTTCCTCCCGAGAAATAACATACCACAGGGGCAATTTTTATCTAGGCAGAGTGGCGCCCCGCGCCCCCCCCCCCTTTATTTTCTTCTTAAGACTTTTCGGCATATTAGGCCATATAGACAATACTCATTGTATGAATATGATATATTTTTTAGTCCATTTATTTATATCATTTTGTATCTAAATGATATAAATAAATATTCATCGGACTCCCTGGAGTCCGAACCTACTTCCCTTGGAATTTTGAGTTTATCAATATTAATATTTGTCTCGGCCACGAGAGGACAGGCTACTAAATTTTAAATATTAGAATAAGATATTAATTTTCAATAAATGCCTCTAATCGGACTTGACTAGTCATTAGTATATTTATCTATTTTTTGAGAATATTTTGTTGGTGGGCCAAACGTCCCATGAGCCTGGTTGTCTGATCCAAAAGAAAGCACACCAATCCAACCTGGATAGGCTGGAGATTTTGGGTTTGTTTCCCGGGGATCATGGGACATTTTGTCTTCCAATAAAGATATTCACAAAAAATTGTTAAATATGATTAGTCTAGTCGGAAATGATTGATAAGGTGACAATTTTATATAAACCCACATCGGACGGTGACGTTAACTTGAGCTTTATCTTCTCCATATTCATTTTTTGCAACACATTCGTATAAGCCGGAATAGTTCCAATTCACTGATTCGTAGTTGAGTATAGGAGCATGCTCTTCTTTAGCGCCGCTTGGCATGACATTATCCTAGAAAAAAATTCGAAAACTTTTTAGGAATTGATAATAATTATAAAAAATAAAATATTGACTTTATGTAAATAAGAAATTATATATAATATTTAAGATATTATATATATATCGCGTAGTTAAGCCGCGAAACGGAGATTTATATAATTAGATAAGGGTAAGGGCACACTGAGCGGGGGGGGGGGGGGGGGGGGGCGTCCCCCCAAAAAAAAAAAAAAAAAACCCCCCCCCCCCCCAAATTCGCAAATCGGTGGATCCGTGGTTCGACTCCAGGCGGCACACCCTTATATCTTTTTTCGGGTACATGAAGTAATATCTAATTATATAAATTGACTTTATAGGTGTAGGCCTATAAATGGACTCTGTTATGCAATAGTGTGTCAAGCGCCAAAAAAATTAAAAATTGAGTTAAGCAGGGAATATTGTTTCAAATGCTTTAATTAATAGTATTTTTTATGAAATATGTCCTAAAAAAATTTATATTCAATGTTACTTGCACAATTGACAAAAAAAATTATTTATAATCCAATGAAAACAAAAAACTTTAATGTTAATTTTCTCAAAACTCGGTAGGTGGCGCTTGACACACTGATGCGTAACAGGGTCCAAACAATCAATTCATTTCATTGTTCAGAATAAAACTACGTAAGTTAAATAAAATTCACCTTTCGAGTCCAAGTGACTTTAGGCTGTGGATATCCCGAGACATCACATTCCAAACCAAGGGTGTGATTTTCAACAATATAATGACTTTTATTCGGAATTAGGCGCACGATCTTGGCTGGCTCTGCAAAATTAAAACAAAAAAAATGTCTTTTGTTGTCTAATAAAAATTTAGAGCTTAATTCGACTCTTGAATATAAATTACCAAAAACTTCCAGAAGATGAACAATCTTGATGGCTTCCGGGTATGCTGACACTTCGCATGTATAATTTCCGCTATCGTGCCATTGTACATTATCGATATGCAATCGGCCCTTTACTAATTTCACACGTTTATCCAAAATTTGGGCTTCAGTATCGGTGAATAGCAGTGAAGATCCGTTTAACCACAAGATTGCGTAGCCGCCTGAAAACAAAAAATAAAACAATTTAATTTTATTATAGCAGAGTCCCGCTAATCTGAAAATCCGGGTAAACCGAACAGAGCCAAGGGAAAATTTGTTCTAATTGAGTTGCACTTTCACCTTGAAATTTTATTTTTTGCTTAAATAAATTTTGAATAAGGTTCTCATTTTATATTTTTTCTGGGGTATAGGCCTACAATAAGAGATTTTCTGCTGAGATAATTAGAGTTGTTAGTTAAATACTTTTTTTTGGCATTTTAAGTTTGATAATATGAAATGCAAACAGCCGTTCAGATAAAAAAAAAAAAATATAGAAATTGGTATAAATTAGTTACCGGTTTTTGTCAACAGAGGATATATTCATTTTAAAAATAATGTACAGGCCGCACTCGCTTATAAATACCACACAATTAAATTTAAACTGGTAACCTGGTTGGCTCTAGTTGAAACATGATTTAATACAAAAGGTTCTGAAGATGACACACGTATCAAGTGTTTATACTAATAAATAAACATGTTGAAACATATCGCCTCTTGTTTTTAGTTTGTAAGCCTATCTCTTATTTTTTTTACTATCGTTTGATTTTTTTTTTTATTAAATTTGTTCGGGTTTTTTAATTTTTTTTTTTTTTTTTTTAATTGTATTTGATTAATCTCGACGAAACTTAGTAAATTGGAAAATGGTGTTTCAAAAAATTCAACAATTCATATTTTCTATTATATTAAAAATAAAATAAATAAAAAGATATAGTAATTACAAAGGTGTGCCAGTATTTGTGTAATAATAAATTAGCGTAGTATATTCACATATTATGTTGGGAAAGAAATTACCCCCCCCCTCAAGCGGTTATGATATGGATAATGAATAACTTTCCAAAATGTTAATGAAAGTTATTTATATTATTAATATATTGTTTTTTTTTTTTCAAAAAGTCATTTTGGCTGCAGAGGCCATTTGACTTATATAAATATTTATTATTTATTTAAATACATGTATCGATGGCTTCAGGCGGGCGTTCAATGGTCTTGTTTTTCGGGGGCCACCTATCCCGATTTTCAGCACCACTTGGCGTTGCTTAACAATGATAATCTTGGTGGCTGTTGTTCTTTCTTCTTGCCAGGCCCGCCGGCATATATTATGCTAAGCCTTTTTCAGTTTGAAATTACAATTTCAATATTTAAACAGAAAAGGCTAACTGATAATATAAGCTCAATGTAAATAAGGCGATTCCCCCACCCTTAGTATATACTTTCAATGAATTGTGGATTCGTATATTAGAAGAACCTTCACCCCGCGAAATTAGATAATCTCTTTAAAGAGCGATTAAATTGGATGCCTATCTTCCAGGCGATGACTTAACAAATAACTTGCTTTTTAATCTAAAATTATTAATAATTAAATACTTACTTCCGTGTTCTACGTCACAAGCAAATTCAACAGATTCTCCTTGTAGACGAGCTTCCTTTTGCGGTTCGGTTAGGAATCTCGGTGGTGGTCCTTTGAAATCGTCATCTTTACTATCCCCTTCGTCTTGGTTATAATCCTCACTAGCTTCTTCGTCCTGATAGCTATCGTCTTCATCAGCAGGCCGGGATACCGCTGTAAGCAGACAATTTTTTTATCATTAATATCATAAACAATAAAATATTATTTAAATTTTCTTTGGGATGGGACTTAATACTTAGTTAAATAAATTCGAATATCTCATATTTATCATTCTCAGGTCAGGACCTTCACTTGTATTTGGAAAGCTTTGGTTATTTATTATTTAATGATTTTACCAAAATAAAATAATATCCTTAAAAAGATTTTGATGGCCAAAGGAGAGATAGAGGCATATTTTATAACTTTTCTTTTTGATATTGATCATAAATTTTCTTTTTCATAAGATACGTTGTCCTAACTGTCAAAATAATTCAAATTTATATCATTCTTTGAGAAAGTTTTTATTATTTGATAAATTATGTTGCAACAAGAGTAATCCTGGGAGGCGCACGTGTCCCGGTGCCCCCTCTCTGAATCCGCGCATGGTTGCAATTAAGCAAGGTAAAGTGAGGAGGAACCACGGATGGTTGCCCCTGAAACAGAAGCGCTTTTGAAAGGAAACCGATTTCAACAATTTATCGCCTTAAATATATACATGTGTATCTTCTAATGAATGCATAACATTATGATGTTATATTTATATTTAGACGGACGGTCTTTTGGAATTACACAAATATTCATCTATAATTTGAAATAAAAAAAAAAAAAATTTAAAAATTGAATATACCGGGAGATTCCATCACCTCTACATTTCTAAATTTACATTAGGGAGACCCTTATTTTTTAAAACACTCTCTAAATTTCACGTAGATTGGATCATATTAAATTGACTTGAACAATTTTTAACAACTTGAGTAGCTATTGACTACAAAACCATTACTCTTTCGATAAAAACTAATTACATTTTGTTTGTAGCAAATTTAATCCTCTATAATTTTGGTACTACTGTAGTTAAATTTTTTCAGAAATCCTTTAAGAGTTATGTCAGATACATACAATCGCGAAAACGAATGTTTTTTTTTTTTTTTGTTTATACCATTCATTACAATAGAATTTTTAATGAAAAAAATTACAAAATACCTGCATTATTAACAATTAATTGTACTAAGGAAGCAATCAAAACGTCAACAATTAAAAAGGTTAGATAATATATTTATTTAATTTTTTTCCTGGTTACAGATAATTATATTAATTGAAATCACTCATATAAAACATCAAAATAAAAATTTTTTAATAATAAATTTGTAGTCATCAAATTACATAATTTACAATGTCAGCATTATAAATAGGACAATTAAAATTAAAATTAAATATATGAATTAAACACTAGGTTATTTGTTTCAAAGGTTTTATTAATTAAAAATTAACACTTGATACGTATTTCGACAATTCCTTGTCATCATCAGAAGTGATACATTGTAATCAGTAGTGTTTAATTTGTATATTTAATTTTAATTTACAAAATGTTTCAACGAGAACCAACGGTCGAAAGTTGAAATTTTAGGACAATTAAGGTTTTTTTCAAGAGAAGTTCAGGAGGAAGAACCATCATTCTGGAGAATAATTTGATAGAAAGATAATTATTAAAAAATTTTGAACGTGTCTATTGAACGAATGATAGAAATTTTTAAAATTAATTGCAAAAAAATATTGATTGAATTTTTACTGTTCCGCAGTAAATACACATTTTTTAAAAATAGATGAAATTCTTTAGTTGAGGGAATTTACGTTTTTGTAATTTTGAAAATAAAATTTAAGTATCGTAACAGATGTAGACTTTTATCATTCATAAATCGTCAAAACCAAACATTTCCGAAGGAAATAGTATTAATAAAAAAAAAAAATAATAATAATAAAAACAGTAATTTTATTTCTTCAATACTTAATTGAATATTAGATTAATTATAGAAACTCAGAGGGTTCGTTCGGATCATTCACAAAACATAGCTAGTAATAAATTTCACACACTTTTTATGTGACTCAAATGTAAACAGCTAAATAAATAGGTTTGCATTTACACATCTATAAAAAATCGAATTAAAATAATTGGAGTGTACACTTAATCGGTTGCTATCGAATGGGATTTCTTCGAGGCCAATCATTAATCTTTAGCTTTTGGGGAGGTGGAGGTGGGGGGGGGGGGGGCAAGATGGCCGACCACACCCAAAGTTAATGGCGGCCGCCATCTTGCCATTAGGCATTTGGGTCACCAGGGGAGCGAGGCAAATGTCTCTCTCTCCTTAATGCCTAACTTACCAAATTGCACAAGAACCATCATCCAACGACTTAAAAATAATAATAATAATAAACTTTATTCAGCAAGTGAAAATATTATATAGGCCAGGAAATTTAAACTGACTGCTTAGGTGACATTTAAATGTCGTTTTTTTGATCAATAAAATAAATTTAAAAGAATCCTTCTTTTACAATAGTCTTGTTTTTTTTTCTTTCTATTCGCATTTTGCAGGTAAAATGAACTTTATTTCTTATAGTAGATGCAAAGTTCTTGTTTCAGGATCTAATTGTCAAGGGTTCGCTTCCAGTCCTGAGCAATAAAATCAGCATAGTTGTAGTTAGTAAATAAAAAAGCTATTTACCTCAGTTAAATTTTAAGATATCTTGTGTTGGTGGGGGGGGGGGGGTATACTTGATTTGAAAAGAATGCGAGCCTCCCCAGAAAAAGTGTCAGATGTTTTTTTTTTTTTATTTTGTTGACGACAAATATTTATTTATTTATTTTTTAAACACTCACACTTTTTTCTCATTCACACTCACACTCACTCGCACATTCACACAGTCTTTTCGGCAACTTAGGCCATATAAGACTTTGACGATAACCGTTATTATTTATTATTAGGGGTCCAGGCATCAAAAATTTATTAAAAATTAATAAATTAACATTTGTTGAAAAAAGATTTTAAAATGTTAATTTTCAATAAAACTTTGAAACTTATAGCCTAGTGTTTTTAATTGATTTTTTTTAATTTTATATTTACCAGAAAAAATCATTGTTTATAAACAAAGGAAAGATTTTTAAAGAAGCCTCTTAAGACTCTTTCATTGGAATTGTTTGAGGAGAAAGGATGGAATTTAGACACACAATTTTCGAGAGGGGTTTGGAAAATTTTTTGAAAATTAGTAAAATCTGCTTTTTCGTCGTGAAAAATATATCAAACTTAGCTTGATTTATAAACTTTTTAAATTAAAAAAGTATTATGTACTTAATAAATTACAAATTTATAATAATTAAGTCTTTTTAATGCACTAACACTTAAATTCCATGAAATATTTCTATACAGTAGATAGCTTGTGGTGCAGTGCGGAGTAAAATTCCCCAATTTGGTTACGTTTTCGGTTCATATTAGTAAAATCCAGACGTTTGGTAACCCTAGATTTAGACAATCCGAGCGATTCTCCGCCCTCTCCCCCCCCCTCCGCCCTCCCCCAAATGAATACATTTTAAAATATTTTTTATAATTTCATACAGCGTAACACTATATTTCGCTATCATTTAGACTATATATTGTTTTGAAATTTCTGAGGGAGGGGGAGGGGGGCTACGACCTTACTTGCCAGAATAATTTCGACTTTTATGTCTAATTTCCTCATAAAATTTTTTCTTTAATGAAAATTTGAAGTTTTCTTTGTTGGAATAGAAAATTTGAAAAATTTATATAGGTCTATATCCAATTCTAATAATAATTTGGATGCTAAGAGCATTCTGACCGTGAAAAAAAAAATTTCAATTGACATTCAACATTTATATAAATTTGACTTTGGATGATAACTGATATCAAAACATCCTGTTTATATTATTTAGATGCACTTAATCACTATTGATTGATTATTATAATATTATTATAGAGTCTATAAAAAAATTATTATTTGAATAAGAGAAAATTCATTAGGCTATTTCCTTTTCATAATATTTTTTTGAATATTAAAAATTCCTAATTCTTTCTCGTTATTAATATAATTTCTCCAAGTCATTTATGGGTCAAGTGGAAAATGAAAAGAGAATTAAAAAAAAAATAATTTGGTGCATATAAAGCCTAAAGGTCGTATGCGGCTGGTAGAACCAAGTTGTGGTGGCATTTGATTGGCATTTTAAAATTCCACCCTGCATTGCCCTAATCACATCCACTCTCTCTCTCTCTCTCTGGTGATACGATTTTCAAGAGATGATTAATCGCCAAAATGGAGTGAATGATATTACTAAATACTATTTATCCGACAGTTGAATGCGCACTAGAATAGAGCGAGTGGAACAGGCGTTGCAGTGTAGGCAATTTGTTTAACTCACCAGCAGATTGATTTGCCTAACTTACAAAGGGGCCTTTGTTATTATATTTAGATTATGGCTGGATGACCTGGATATATAATTTTTGATAAAATATTTGCCCTAATAAAAATATAAATATATATTTTGAATGATCTTATAAAAAGTAAAATAGTTAATTTTCTTTTTTTTGAAACTTAATGAGTGATGCCGAGAGAATTATTTATTTATTTATTTATTATTGTTATAAATACAGACTAACAATAATAATGCTCCTCTACAGAATTTTTCCCAATTATAGACCGAAACTCCTCAATCAGCCGAAAAATCAGCGTGGTCGAGGAGTTTCGGGTAGTTAATTTTCCTTTAATGGAAAAATAGGAGAGGTCTTTAAATTTGTATTCAAATTATGGCGATTTCTTTTTTAATTCATTAGAAAATTTTTTTTATGCTTAATTAAAAAATGATGATTTTTAATTTTTTTTTTTTTAATCCAGAAAATTCACAAAAAATTTATATATGGTGATCTAACCCCCCCCCCCCCCCCCCCGAAATCTGAAATAAATAGAAATATAGATAGATAATAAAATATAATGTTAAAATTTTGGATACTATAAAAATATATTTTATATAATTGAAAATTATTTAATTGGGAGAAGGTAAACGCCCAGATCAACCGTACCCCAAACCTTTGAAAAATTTGTTCGCCCCTCTAAGTAATTTTATTTACATTGGAAGATCTACAAAAATATGTGAAGATGGTCGAGGTCTAGTCAGTCTAAATATTTCTCTTATCAATTAATAGCACCTAACTAGTTGAATTCTCCTCTTCACCACCTGCTCAGTACCATCTTTAATTATAAATTAAATCATTTAGAAAAAAAAAAAAATTACAGACCAAATAGTCTACTGACAGACGTGCCATTAAACAAATAAACTTACTGAATGACTATGCCATCTACTCAATTTAGCTCCTATTTCACCCATTGCAAAAATTAAAATTTCTAATGCCCTCCCCTCCCAACTTTCACCAATTATTAAATCATCGCTTTCATTTTCGAGGCGTTTCTGATTGTGCTTTCTGCCTTCCGGTTGCATCCATCCTTTGGAGATTATACACCCATAAGTGTTAATAGATGTTAATTATTTCAGCTGATTGTTACTTAATTTATTTATAATTGGGTCGTTCTGGGCGTGTTGACACAATGAGCAACTCTTAATCGTAACTGAGATCATATATTTTAACTTTCTCTTACCTATGTATATATGTAATAGGCCTAGATATATTATAGAGAGTAAGAAATTGGATTCATGTCAAAAATTGGATGCCGAGATTTTGATGGATATACACGTTTTGAGGTCCCCTGAATCCAAAAAGTGGTTTTCGCAACACGGTCTGTCGGTCTGTGTGTGTGTGTGTGTGTGTGTGTGTCTGTGAACACAAGAACGAAAAGAGCTAGGAGGTTGAAATTTTTTCTGAAACGTGACACGAAGCTTTTGAACAAAATCGGCCAAAAAGTACTAGTTCTTTACTGATGTACTTTTTCAGTTTTTTTTTATTTTCTCAAAATCCGCCGCAACGATTTTGATTAAAATTCAAAAATCACTTATTTTTAAGATGCTCTTTAAAATGTATATTCTCATTTTGCTGTTGAAATCTTTTGAGGCACACTTACTCTTGTTCTTCATAGTAAAAATAAGAGAAATGGTTACCATGGTAACAAAATATAAATCTTTTCCCATGGTTATATATTTTACATAGTGAATTCTAATAAACTAAATATATCTCCTCGTACCGGAGTCCCGGGTTCGCTTCCCGTCCCAAGCGAGAAAAATTCATTTCATTTGATTTGACTACAAATCATTTGAAATAAAGGGATGGGGTCTAAATGGCCTTAGATGCCGAAAAAGACCTTAAAAAAAATATATATATATATACTATATATATCTCGACACAAAAAAATCTGCTGGGACAAGCACAGTCACACCAGATTTTTATAATAAAAAATTTCAATGCTAATTGTGATTGCATACCTACAGACGTTCTTTTTTTTCTTTATTTAAGGCTCTATTTTTTTTTTTTTTACTTGATATATTATAAAAAAAAAAATCTCACATTTAGCACAGAAATGTTTTTATAGGCTACTACGAAATGTTTGATTAATTAAAACTAGTTAAGTTTTCACATCCATCTGGTCACAGGCATGTCTAACGAATCAGATATAAGAAATTGAGTGAATCAATCACTTGGTGTGAGTTTGTATGTGCAAATGGATTAACATAAAGACCGTGATAGAATTTTATATTCAGCAATCGAAGAAGAAGAAGGCCGGAGTGATGGATAACCGGACAGGCAGACAGACAGACGCGCAGGTCATTGACCTTATACATTAAAAAATATTCTCTTTTTTACAAAGTTATGTAATTTTACAGACATTTCTGAAATTTTCAACTAACAAAAAAACAATAGATGAGAATATATACTATAGCAGCCATTAAAAATTATAGCTTGACGTTTCTATATTTGACTACTCACTAGTAAAAAACATCTGCGTCTTTCAGTTCCCCTTAAAACTTTACCGTCTGACATTTGTTTACAAGTTTTTTAAGCTTCTGCAATAATCCATGCTTTGGGGTGTGTGAGGAATTTACATGTCTAACAAACAAACCTCTCAATTTCAATTAACAAGGATAGCATGAATTGCCAGAAGCTAGGCAACCATATTTGACAACTCTTGAATGAATTTTTTGGTTAATTACTCCCTAACTCTTTTAAAGTACCTATGTACAGCTAGCTGTCAAGTTAATTAATTGAAAAATTCATTTGAGATTTGACCATTGGGGAGGCTTAGCTTCCAGGACCAAATTTTTTTTCCATGCGAAGATACATATATAATTTTTTTCTTTCTAAGATTATATGAGCTGCAAACAGAAGGAGGCGGGGGCATACATTTCGGCCTTCTGAGAGACCCCAGATCTTCGACCTTCAACCCTAAATCTCTAATGAAAAAGACAATGTTGAATGATGCAGAGGAATAGTTGATGAGTAAGTAAAAAGAATAGCAGCTATTTTATATTTATTTCATTTATTAAGGCCCACTAGGCTGACGTTTCGGTCTTGAAGACTTAAGATGGCCTTACTCAAGGCCGAAACGTCAGCCTAGTGGGCCTTAATAAATGAAATATACAATAGCTTCTATTCTTTTTACTTACTCATCAACTATTCTTCTGCATCATTCAATATTAAGACAATATGTCTTTTTCATGGGAGATTTAGGGTTGAAGGTCGAAGATCGGGGTTTCCCAGAACTCACACACACACACACACATACACACAGTCTTTTGGGCAACTTAGGCCATATAAGACTTTTACGATAACCGTTGTTAATGAATATATCTATTCGTGGTCCAGGCATTCTTATTTAAGTCATTTGGTATCCAAATGGCTTAAATAAAATCATCGGACTGCTTGGGATCCGAACCCGCGATTTTGGTACACAAGGAAGGTCCGCAACCAACTATACCAAGCCCGAGGGCAGGAAATTAAAATAATTTCTTTTATCTCTAGGCTATTTGAATTTAAAATTTAAACTTTTTTGTTTGAGAGGGGGAGGGGGCGTTTTAATAAGAGCCTCGTGGCCCGGCTAAGCTCTCAGCAGCCCTCGTAAGTGTCGTTGAACTTACGTACAAGTTAGATTACTCACACTTTATATGGTAAAAGGAAATTTTGAGACATTTTTTAATTTTTATTTCGCTGTTTGTTCATTGATTTCTATCCTAATAAATTGGTGTAATAAAACGACAACTAAATTTAGACTTTCTTGATTTCAGAATAAATCCTCTTACTGAGAAGATTTTTGAGTTATTTTCGAGAAATATAAACATACTCAATGTCGAATTGAAGGGAACGTTGAAAAAGCAATTTTTTTCACATATTTGGTTGAAACTTTTTTTTTTTTTTTTCTTTATTTTTCTGGCCGTTAGCCTCCGCCATTCAGCCATCCAAAGTTTTACAAAATATTGGTTGAAACTTAACTGCCTATTATTTCAAACGTAAATAATTGAGTTTAAACGTAACATGTTTTATTTTTTTGTGGCTTAGATACCTTATATTGTATTAAATTTTCAAAAATAGACAATTATTTTATTGAATGAATACAAATATATAATAAAAAAAAAAATATATATTCACATACAATTTGAACCACCGAGACATGATGACTCCAGCGTTGAATTCTAGGATATAGAAATATTCTCCAAACTGAAGACGTTAGGGCAATCGACCCATTGGATCATTCTTCCACTGGTAATATTTATTAGCATAGCAGAATTGAAATGAGAATTATATAAAAAAGACTTGTATTTTATAAATGTTATAAATATATATTTAAAATATTTGACATAAGAGGATCACCCGAGATTGTCATATTACAAGTGTCCAGTTGCTGTTGGCCCCACATGGAGCGCCTCAGTCGTCCTTGGCTTAGTGATGGTGGCAGGACTAACCATCACTCGCGGTGTTTTCAAATAATTTATTATTACTATTATTATTATTATTATTTATTTTTTTTATCACAATAATAATTCTATTAAATTATTCATTTGACATATTATACACGACAAATATTATTAGTTCAAAGTAAACAACAATTCTTGGAATATCAGTTCAATTTGCATACCAGTGCGTTAAATAAAATAATACAAAAAAGTATAAGTTAAAAACAACCAACACTCAACACGAATTTGAAATCCTTTCTAACTTTTTTTTTTTTAATTAGTTTGTTTATATTTTTTACTTGGAAATATTAATTGAGAGGCGGCTTGTCGACATGATGACACATCGTCAGGAATGTCGGATGTTCATTTTTGACATGATGTAGAGGGGGAGACATCTCTTCTCCATATACGGTTCTCATTAAGAGCCCAAAGTCAGCTATAGACCCCTGGACCCCCTGGAAGCAGCAACTCGAACACTCCCCCTTTTCCGACCAGATGGGCCGATTTCATGGTCCACCTCTTCCACCCACACTCTTAATCTATATATACGCAGCCTCTCAGTCTTTATGAAAAGATTAATGTGAGCACCGATTAAAATAAAATGTTTAAGTTGAGTATGACCTGGTATTTGTTTACGGAATTAAATTTGGAATAAGGAATAAATTATTCCGGGCTATTTTAAATAGATTAAATAAATTTCGTATTCGTAATAGGATATTAAAAAATAATTTAACATACGGAGGAGAGTATAATCATAACAGTCGTCTATATTAAGTATAATATAACCTACAACAGCCAACGACAACGAAGAGGAGCACCCAGGATGACTTGGCTTCACCGGGTCAGAAGAGATTTGACCGAGCTTGGCCTGTCGAAGACAACAGCTTTGGATAAGGTGAAGTGGAGAGGCAGAGTGAGGACCGCCGACCCCGCACCGCGGTAATAATCAGGCGAGGAAAGAAGACCTACAACTGCCAATTTCTAATGCTTTAATTTATAAAAAAAGAAATATATAAAATTGAAAGAATCTGTTCTAAATAATTTTAATTTCTCTCTTATAAATCAAATGGCGCCCCTTGGGCACAGGGGTAGAGATTCAGCCTCTTGTGCTAGGGGGTCAAGAGTTGGCATCCCATCCCATGGGAAAAAAATTTATTTCAATTTAATTGGTAACCATTAAAATGTAATAAAATAGCGACCGAGTCTAATTGACCTCCAATGCCGAAAAAGACCTTAAATAAATTTTAAAATTAAATAAATAAAAATAAAAACCTCATGGCGCCTTCTTTTATTTTTTAAAGTCTTTACGATATCTTAGGCTATTTAAACTTTAAAAGGGTTTAAACTAAATTTTAGTAAAAAATATTTGATTTTAGAATATTATAATTGGACCCTGTTATGCAATGGTGTGTCAAAGACCAAAAATTCAAAATTGAGTTAGCACGGAATATTGTTTCAAATGCTATAATTAATAGTTTTTTTATGAAATATGTCCTAAAAAATTTATATTTAATGTTACTTGGTCTTTGACACACCATTCATAACAGGGTCCAATTATAAATATATCTTATTATTGTAATAATTAAAAAAATCTCAACCTGAATTTCAAGCCAAATTCAAAAGCTATTTCACTTATAGAAAACGAAAGTCACTTTGGTTGACTACTTTTTTTGCTCTAAAAATTTTTTGTGACGAATAGATTTACGAAGAAACAGAATTATAAGATTACAGTTTGGAACAGAGTTTGTTGAAAATAATAATCTTGATATTATTATTTATTATTAAAGAAAAATAAAAAAAAATCCATCGATAAGAGATTAATGCTCCTATTAGCCTCAATTTAAAGCTCAACAAAGAAAAATATTTTCCTTGCCGTCATAAAAGATGCAACTTTTCTAACTCGCTTCTAATATCTTAGATAAACATCTTGTCGGCGAATATAAATTGCCACTTAACATCAAAATGGATTCGGAATATTTATTTGATAATTACAAAAAGAGAAGAGCCAAAGAGATTTAATGGATCTTAAAACAGAATCTGGAGCCTTGAGCTTTTTGCAAACTAACCGCAAATTTTGTAGATGTCTCAAACAAAAAGTGGTGGGGATGAAATTTAAAGTTACCGAACCGTTATATTAATGTCTGGATAGAGCTTGTTTTCGGGAAATATAATTATTTAATATGTTTAAAACATTAAAAAAAATAAAATATTTAAATTTAATTAATTATTAACTAATTTAATATTTAAAATTAATTTAAAACTGCCGTTTTAATCTTCACCTACTTAATCATATCAACTGCAGAAATGGAGCAATACATATATCATTTTAAATAAATTTGGCTCTAGTATTTTAAGTATGTAATATTAATTAAAATTAATCTAAAACACTAGATGATATGTTTCAATATATTTGTTGGTAAATATTTCAACAACTAGTGTGTTATTTTCAGAGGGTATTTGTATTACTTCTGAAAATCCCATAGTGTAGGTCGATAATAAATATAGTGTATGATAACTAGTGTTTTTGATTGATTTTAATTAATTTTATTTACAAAATATTTTTTTTTTCTTTATTTTTCGGCCTTTGACCATGGTAATTCAGGCCCTACAAAATATTTAAACTTATTATAGTCTTTCGGCATTTGAGGCTTATAACAGGTGTGTGTAATATTTTTTATAACTATCAATATAATTAAAAAAAACAAAAACTGACACTCTGTACAAGAGGCGAGACCTATAACTCTGCGCTAGGGCAATTTTCCGAATTTATGAAATCGATTGTCCGTCTCACAATTTTCCTCAATTAACCAAACCCAAAGCTCCCAGTTTTTTTAATATTAACACACACAACATTTATTAACACAAATATCCCAAATCACCTGAAAACATGTTAAGAGAATAAGGTTTAAAGCACGGAAATCCCTCTCTAGAATATTTCAAATTTATGACTGAAATCATCAGCAACAACACTTTTCTCGATCTTTATTTTTCTCTTCTTCACTCTGTTAAGAATTGAAAATGCGCTAAAACCCGAGAAATTCTCGCCAATGAATGAATATTCAAGTGGTATAAAAGAAATACTTTCTTTTCATTAGAGAGGGTAGATCTCAACTATTCTTTTATTAAAATATTTCGAATTCCTTCCCATCGAGTCAAAAAGTATTTTTAGCGAAAATGGACTAGAAAACACTCTATTTATATTCCAAGCTAACAGAGTTGAAAATTGAGACATTCTTTTGAATACAAAATTTTATTATTTTTATTGTTATGAAATTAATTTTAAAAAAATCCATAAGAATATATTCTTATAGTTAGAAGTTTCACATTTAATGAATGCTGTAAAAAAATAATTTCTTTGGTCTTTAGGGATTTTAGTTTAGTATTTGTAACATGTAATAATTCTATTTTTTATTGTTTAATTTCAATTTAATTTTTGAAAATGCCAGGATGTCTTCTTGGCTTAATCCCTAATTACGCCTCTGCATCTTGATTTAATTCTAATTACTTTTCAAATTTAAGTTATTTAAATAAAATTTAAAAGCAATTGTGTACCTCAGAGGTTCTGAAACTTTTTATTTTGCGTACAACTATTTCGGAATTTGAACATATCGAATTTTGTTTCCAAAGTTGTCCAAACAGACAGACAGACAGACGTATATTGGCAAATTATATATTTCTAATATAGATGATGCATTCTTAGAGTAAACAGAAATGATAGACAAATAAAAAAAAAAAAATTCAATTCTTCAAACTAATCAACTTGCTATTCATTTGAGAATAGAGTACGTATCCTATTTGAAAAAAAATAATAATAAATTCCTAAAGAGAATGAAGGGAGAATCGGTTGGGTGCGGTCCTATTAAGGGTTTCCGATATGGACACCGACTGGCACAGGGGGTACCAAAATGGAAATCACACTTTCGGGTTGCCCAGCTGCCATTTCAAAGAGTCCCTGGATATATATTACCTTGATCATGTTCTCACCTGGCTGTTTTCAAATGCGGGACCATCTGGGAGGGGGAAATAGCATTCGTAACTAGGACTTTACAGGAAATTGATTCGTATTACACACATCCTTTACTATATGAAATATTTATAAGTTTAACAATCAATATAAAATTAGCTAGCGATATTTCAGACATTAATATAATATAATGTAATATTATTAAAAATGCATTTTAATATTTTAAATTCAAATAGCCTATAGAGTAAAAGAAATTATTTTAATTAGTGAATTTTCTGCCCTCGGGCTTGGATTAGTAAGTAGCGTGCCTCCCTCCTATACCAAACGTCGCGGGTTCGGACCTCAGGCAGTCCGATGATTTTATTTAAGCCCTTAGGATACCAAATGGCTTAAATAAGAATTCCGGGGCCCCAATATGTATATTAATCAATTACGGATATCGTCAAAGTCTTATATGGCCTGAGTTGCCAAAAAGACTGTGTGGATGTGAGTGTGAGTGTGAATGAGAAAAAAGGGTGAGTGTTAAAAAAAAAAGTTAACGTTTGACAGGGTGTCTCGAAAATAATAAAAAAATTGTTCGGTTATGGGCTCAATAAATAAAGAAAATAACTTATATTGTTTAAAAGAAATGAATTAAATTGTATTGCGGGTTGCCGAATGAGCAGGCGTTGTAGCTTGGTTGGTTGAATAAATTGCCGAGAATAATGCAGTATTTATTTATTTATTTATTTAAGGGAAATTTTAGATGACACTAGCGATCACAGGAGGGGGAGGCGGTTAGAGGCCCCCTTTTGAACAGAAAAATTATAATCCAGAATTAAAATATAATAAATCATTAGGTCTATTACCATTAAAAAAGATTCATTCCGATTTGATTGAAAAAACTCTAAATTCATTTTAAATTAAAATTTTGATTTTTCAATTTCCAAGTATATTCCTCTCTCAATATTTATTTTAATATTTTGATGCCACAACAGATGCATAGAAAATTTTAATAGGGGTATGGAAGGTTTTCAATTTTAACAACCTAGGGGGAAAATAAAAATGAGCAGAGTGTAGTATATGAATTAAACTAATTCACTAAATTGGACAGATTATACAGATCCTCTACAAATAATTTAAAAAATTTCGAGCAGTGTTGAAAATCGGGATAGACGGCCACCTAGAAACAAGACTGTTGAAGGCTAGTAGGAAACTATCAATATAATATATTTTCAAATCGATATAATAAATTTGTAACGCCGAAGTGACTATAAGAATTTTTTTTATTTTTGTAACTTGCCAAAAACATTGCCTTTATTTTAAGACAAAATGTATACATATAAATGAACTTAGAAAAAGAAGTCCCCGCAAAAACCGGAAGGAAGTGGATTGTAAATTATTAAGATAAAATATTATGAAAAGAATAATATTAGTCGTGTTTGTTGTAGGGTATGAATTATGAGTTTAATTTAATAAAAATATTAAAAGAGTGTTGATAATATATTACGATAAAAAAAAAATTACTAGAGAACATAGCTATATTTTAAATTAAACAAATTTTTTAACGAGATTATCTTTTTGTACAATTTTTCACCCTTAGGATTGATTATGAACAAAGAAAGCCCGGCTTGTTCAATACAACTATTGTAGAGAGTACAATAATTGGCAATTTGTTTATGGTTCACTTCTGTTTGGATAAAGAGCTAGCTACCTTTCGGGGTTATTTTTCCAGCTGCGTTTTTTTTAATTTCATAGTTTATTGGTGGTTCGTAATACAATGAAATCTTTTTTTTTGTGGTATCGTTGTCTAAACATGAAAATGATATTGGGAGAGAGTAGAAAGAGGGTAGGTTTCAAAAAGGGTGGGTTTGAATGTCTTCAAAAAATAAGATGTTCTCATTAAAAGTAAATAGAAGGATTCGTGGCGCTCTTTGAGAAATTGAAAGAAGGCAATTTTATGAATTTTCCTATTGGTTCGCTAATTTATATTTAAAAAAAAATAATAGAAGAAAATAGATATAAATTAAATAAATGATATATAGAAAATGTATTTTCTATACAGATATGAGCATTAAATAAATAAAATATTATCTAAAACCAGGGCCGAAACTAGGAGATTTTTAGGGGGGAGGCAAAATTTAATTTGCCGCCCCCTCCTTAAAATTTTCCCTGATCAGAAAAATTTTTCTGCGAATTTTTTTTTTTTTTTTTTTTTTCGCGCAACCAAATTTTCCCGTCCGAAAAAATAATTTACCTTTTTTTTTTTTAGAGACGCAAAATTTTGCCGTCCGCGGAACATTTCTTCTTGCGCGGAACCAAAATATTTTCCCGTCCGAAAAAATATTTTACCTTTTTTTTTAGAGGCGCAAAATTTTTTCCGCCCGCGGAACCAAATTTTTTTTGTAACATCGTTTTAAACGTTCTAAAAAAAAGTACGCTTTTAGAGAAATAATAATTTTATTTAAAATTTTTCTGTTACGTCTATAGTGGAGTTATACTGAATATACTTAAATCTTTGTTTGCATAGAAAATAATTCGTTCATTTAATTAATTGGTAGCTAATTCAAAACGGAAAGTGATTCGATCATGAAGCACCACAAACTCTGGTCAAAGGGTAGCGTAATTAGAACTTCGCATAAATATTAAATTTGAGATATTTTGTTTCCAGTATTGAAAGAAAATGGTCGAACCTGTATTTCCTTTGAATTCTCGATATTACTCGTTTGCAAAAAAATAAATACAATTTCTACACTTGATACAATTTACAAATATAAATTAATAATAATAAAACATGCTATTAAAAGTTCAAAAAGTATATATTAAAATACTATTGCTAAATCTTTCATTTTTATTACATAATTCTTAAAGTGTGTTAGTGAAGTGAATTAAAAAAAAAAAATCATGTGACAAAACAAATTGATCAATGAAATTTCAAGGTCGAAAATTTAAATAAATTTTAATAAAGCGTAAGGAATTTTAGCTGCTTTATTTGCGTTTTTTTTTTTTTTTTTGTTAGAAATTTGACAAACTTTTACAAACATAGAAATAAGATCACGCATCTTATTTAAAAACTGTCTCTATTTATTTAAATTAATTAGTAAGCCTAGCCAGTATAGAAAATTTTTAGAGCGATCCCATGATCCCTAGAATAAGAGGCGAGATCTCTACCTCTTCGCTACGGGCCTTTAGGATGAAATAATAACATAAAGGCTGCTGAAATCTATTCATCTACAAACGATAAATTTTATTTAAATAATAAGCTTTATTCTTTTTCTTCAAGTGCACCCCCTATTTGTTTAGCGGCCTTTGTCCTCCCACCTCCCCCTCCACCCCCTTAAACACAAACTTTCAAAGATATGAATAATAAATTCATTATCGAAAGAGTTCATTGATTTCCTTAAAAGGAATGAATTTAAATAATAAAAAATAAGCCTATTTAGCAACTTTTAATGAACCTCTCACTCTAATTTTAAATTAATATAGAAATATTATAACGTTAATGAATCATTACTTCTATAATAAACTCAACTTTATAGAGGCGGAAATAATTTTTTATTTCATTTAATTGAATAAAAAGAAAAAAGAAATCCTTTAGAATAAAATTAACCTAAATAAAAATGGAATAAATTTATTTAACTAATACATGAATCCAATCTTTAATTAAAAACATTATCTTATCGAATTATTCAATTGGGTCCAATTTTCAATTATTTGTCATCCATGTTGTTCATTAATGATGACAATTTTTTATTTTTTTTTTTTGTTTAATTAATATGCTCATTTTCGCCCGTATCTTGTATCATAAATTTTGGTTTAAATTTTTCTTATATGCGGGTCGGACGGAGAGATGATTGAATTATGGGCCCCCAAAGGAAAAGTGATTTTTTTACAAAATGAAACATAAATATGTGTATTTTATTATTTAATTGATGTTTAAAAACAAATTATGCAATCTAAAAGTTATCGTTTAAAAGATCTATAATAAATAATTATTAAATCAGTTTTTTTTTTTTTTTTATTCTCTCTCACTGAGGCCATTTAGGGGTTTACTGTATATATTTGTTAAATAAGTAGTAGTAGCAATGGCACTCGGAGGACGTTCAACATGCTGTTTTTTCGGAACCACCCACCCGAATAAAATCAGTGTGAAAAATATTATTTTATAAACTTGAAAAGTGAACTAACATTTAAGGGGCAATTCAGAAAGTAAATTAAATATATAGAAATAAATATTTGGATGATTTTTATATAATTTCTAATTAATATTATTTGAAATTCCTACCACCGGAATCTCCGTTTATGTTACCCGTGATGCTTTCTTACAGACCCACCCACACCCCCAACCCAATCGGCCTCTGGCCGTATCCATCAATCGACATTCCGTTAAGTTACATTATTTCCTATTTTATTATTATGGGGTTTTTGAATTTAGACCAGATTTTGTATTATTTATTAAAAATATAAATACTGTATAACGTTTCGACTGCTTATTCTGCAGTCGTGTTCAAGTACTGTGCTCCGACTTAAGTGAACTAACCCCTACGTGCATTTTATATACAACTACGTCAGCGTTAACTACACTCATTCCTATGAAGCGTCAAAGCAAGTGTTTACATAAAAAGCAAAATTAAAAAAAAAACTCATTGTAACCAGGGGGGTAAATAGGTCAGTTTGTTTTTTCCATTCCAAGAGAGTGAGGTCATGGAACTCCTCTTTTTGTAAAAGATCGTTCGGAACAAACCATTTATAAAATGTTTATATACAATAGGCCTATATTATTAATAAAGCAGTGTAAATTCCAGGGTCTAAATTAGTTTAGTCAGAAACTATACAATTTGCAAACAAAACAAATTGAAGGTGAACTAGGTTATATGCAGTCAACATCGCTGCCAAATAGAAAAATACAAGCAAGGAGGAGCTTTATGACGTGACTAATAAAAAACTGTGACCAGAAAATTGTTTGTTTACTAGTTTCTGGCCAACCTTTGTATTTTAAAGACCTTGATTGTAACATCATGCTTTTTATGTAAACACTTGCTTTGATGATTATGACGAACTTCATACTGTAGTTGCCGCTGACATTGTTGTATATAAAATGCACGTAACTGTCCCTTCGAGGTTAGTTCACTTGAATCTGAGCACCTGCACAGTACTTGAAAACGACTGCAGAATAAGCAGTCGAAACGTTATAGAGTATTTATATTTTTAATAAATAATTAATACAAAATGTGGTCTGTAATCAAAAACCCCCATAATAATAAAATAGGAAATAATGTAACTTTACGGAATGCCGGTAGATGGCTACGGGGTACATTTGATATCCAAATGGCTTAATAAAAATAATATTAATTAGAAATAATATAAAAATCATCCAAATTATTTATTTCCATATATTTAATTTATTTTCTGAATTTTTGATAATTTTTTTTTATAACCTTGAGAGAAAGCTGTTTGATATTCGCCGACACATAATTGCTCGTAATTCGTGAATACTTTTGAACATCCATGATAAAATATAAAAATTTTTATATATTAACTTAAATAAAGAATTCCACTCAATTTTCAAGGAATTCATCATCTTATTATAAATTTCATGGTCTCGATTTAAGTTAATCATTCTTTTGTACTCCCTCGTTATTTTGGTATATTAAAAATAAAAGTAAATAGGTCAACCAGAGACTTCTTAAGACCATGCCTTGCTCTCACTCTCTTTAAAATGATGCTATTTTCAACGCAACTTGTTGGATTATTTTTAAACTTTGAAAGATTTTTTTTTTCCGATTTCAAGTTGAAGGAAATGGAATTTATTTCGATCAACTGACTTAATATCTACGGTATATAACAAACAACGACTGATAGATTTGGACATTTTTATAAATAAGCTATCAAATATTATGACGTTTTCACTTATGATATAACATGTTTAGAAAAAAAGGGATATAGGAATTATATTATAATAGGGTTGCTATGTTTTAGATCTATGACTCATTAATAATTTGTTTTTATCATTCACATATATCATCGTGTTTTTCTCATCTTTTTTTTTCTTTTTAATTTGACATTCGATCTAAATTTTGTAAAACATGGAAAAAAGGAATCCATTCATAATATAGATTAAGATTATCATTATTAGAACGTTTTCAATTTGTTTTTTTGATAAATTATCATATAAGTTCATTTTTTTTATAGAGATAACGAGTTTTTTTTTTTAGATAAATTTTTTGCAAAATATTTATTTTTTGAAAAATTTTCTTTTATCATAAAAAAATATTTTTTTATATTATCAACGATTTGTCTAATATTTATTACAAAATCAATTTTAACTTCCTTTGGCCTTTGATAGATTTTTTTTTTTTTTTTTATAAATCTTCAAACAAGATCCAGATTTAATTTTTTTAAGCAGCTAAACAATAAAGGACACTAGAGTGCTCTGGTGGCGAACGCATGTAACCATCTTGACCTTCACTTCTATTCAGTGTTCAGTATGCAATTAGAGGCTGTTCGCATTGTTTTGTGCTAATAAAATTTCCGTCGTTTGTGTTCTTTGAAAATAGTGAAATTTTAATAGTGAGTTGAATCTTTTAGTGTGAAATAGTTCCAAATATCAAAACGTCTCCTCTGAAGTGAATGACTCTTTCATATAAGGTAATTTATAATTATTAATCTCATTTTAAAAAGTCATGTTCATCATTTGGCCATCTTTAAAAAAAATTAATTTTTGTTGAACCAATTATATAGATCAAATCCACCAAATATTTAATAAATTATTTCAAAGATTCTGAATTCAATCATTTTGGATTGTTAATGTTGGATTTTTTTACTTCCTTTTTTTTAAAGAGTATTATCATAAGGCAGAGACGGTAGGGGAAAATAGGGGAATAGCAGGGCAAAGCGAGGGAAGAGATCGCGTCCTCCCCTCCTCAGCTATTACCCCCTCTCCTAGCACTTTTATGTCTCCTCCAAACATAAGCCCCCGGGTAGGGGAGGGGGGAGGCAGGAGTGGCGCCTTTCTCTCCCCCCCCCCCTTCTGAGAAAATACAAGTCCCAAAACTAATTTTTTATATTCTCGGAAAGCTGAGAAATGTAAACAGACCGAAATATTTGCAATAAATTTGAGAATACGAGGCTTATTTATCCTTTTTACTTTCTCTTACCTCTATATATGTTAATATATATATAGAGAGAGAAAGTAGCCTATTGGATTCATGTCTAAAATTCGATGTCGAGATTTTGATGGATATACACGTTTTGAGGTCCCCTGAATTCAAAAAAGTGGTATTCGCGACATGGTCTGTCTGTCTGTGTGTGTGTCTGGGTTCAATTTAAAGCATGAAGGAATTGTGTTAGGAGATTGAAATTTTATATTTAAGTTAGGCACCTCCGTAGGGTTTGAAAATAAGCTTTTAATCAAAATCAGTCAAAAAGTACTAGTACTTTACTGATGTACTTTTTAAGTTTTTTTTCGATTTTTAAAAATGATCTATTTTTTCAGTTTTTTTTTTTTCGTAATTTTTTTCCTGATTTTCTACATACAGTATTCCAGAGAGTAAAAAAGGATGTTTAATAATTATTAAACACCCTTTTTACTACCCACTCCTCTTAATAAAGCTATATATCACAGGAATTTTTTTCATAAATATTGAAATTTGATAAGTTAATTATCTTTTTTTTTTTTTTTTTTTTTAAGTCCTCTTCAAACCAAACTTCTAATTTTACTTTTCTTTTCTTTATTTAAATACGATTAAAAAAAAACTTCTTTTATTTGTTTATGCAAAAACTTTTTTTCCGCAAGTCTTCTAAAAAGAACATTTTCAAAGGGAAATTTATTATTCCATTTTTCACTTGTTAGTTAAAACAAAAACATTCATAGCAAGTAGAGTAGTAGGTCTCTCTCGATAAATTGTTTTCTCAAATGAAACATTTGTTTGGAAGTCTATTTATAATCTCTTTAACGCCGGATTTATTTATTTATTGATATTCCTCTGAGAGAAAATTAATTCAAATGTAGTTTAATATTCTAGAATTTCAACTTTTATTTATTTTATTATTACATATATGGGAATATTTAATTTGTTTTTATATGAAATTAATTGCTGACAAAAATATTACTAAAATGGTAATTAGGTTATAATATTTATGAATGAGAATTTGTTAAATCATATGCAAATGAAGCATTAGAAATTTATGAAAATTATAGTGACATCTTAAAATTAAATACAAATTATTATTATTATTATTATTTGAAATTCCTATCGGGATCCCCGTTTATTTGCCCGAAGTGCCTAAGTGCACAAAGACACACACCTCAAACCCAACCGGTCTGGCCGTAGCCATCTACCGGCATCCCGTGAAGTTACATCATTTCCTATCTCTATTATTATTATTATTATTATAAAATAGTCCGAAGAAGAGAAATAAATAAATAAATAAATAAATTATAACAAATATAATAAAAAGATAATTTTTGTCTGTCCAGACGTGTATGTGTGCGTCTGTCTGTCTTTCAATTTAAAGCATGAAGGAATTAAGCTATGAGGTTGAAATTTTATATTTAAGTAAGGCATTCATTCCCCTAGGGCATGAAAATAAGCTTTTGATCAAAATCGGCCAAAAAGTATCAGTACTTTACTGATGTAGTTTTTCAGTTTTTTTCGATTTTCTCAAATTTTTTAATAAAATTCAAAAATCAATTATTTTTTAGAAGCTCTTTATATGTATATTCTCATTTTGACATTGAAATCTTCTGAAGACCACTTTACTCTTGTACTTCATAGGAAAGCTAGGAGAAATGATTGCCATGGTAACAAAATATAAATAAAAATTTTACATCTGGAATTCTAATATATCGGCGGAAACTAAATATATGTTGACAAGAAAAATCTGGTGTGGCAAGCACTTTCGATTACCGAAGGTAAGAGAAAGTTGTGTGTTGTGCGAGTCACACCAGATTTTCTAATTTTATTATTATTTTTCTAATTCAGAATATTATTATTAGGCTTATTTAATCGAAAATTTACTAAATAAAATTTTATATCAAAAAAGGCCAGCCAATTTAATTATTTTATGGATTTATTTGAGTTATAAAAATATATTAAATATCAATATATCCCCCCACATATTTTATAATCATAATCATTTAGCATTGGGAAATTTAGATCCCTCTCTCTAAATATATCGCATCGCCTCCAGGGCTAAGGACGTTTTAATATTTATTTAACAAGTGTCACATGGCTCTGATTTGACTCATGTAGATAAATGGTTAATAACACGATTGAAGAATGATATTTATTAAGACAGAAACATGAATATATTGTTTTTGATGACTAGTCAGCACATATAAACTAAATATAATAATATTCCTTATACAATTCAAACTACATAGGTATAGGTGTATATAAAGAATGTTTTCAGTTGGATGTGATGGAACTTAGCCAAGAAAAAAGAAATATTTTAGATGTTGTTGGATGTTTCAAATGTTCTTTAGCAAGATAATAATACTGTTGACGAAACTGTAGTTGTTGTCCTGGAGTTCCGGTAAATTATTACGGTTCTGTTAATTCTGCCGGTTTTGTAAATCTCGCCACATAAAAATTCAATTCATGTCGCAAAGTGTACTGAAAAGTACTCATAGTACAATAAAAAATAAATAACATGTTAAGTAAATTTTATATGTTTAAATGATGTTTCGACTATTTTTCATCGTTTGCATTCAATCATTGAATTATTTAGATTTTAATTTTGTAAATCGTTTGAACTATTTTGCTATTTTATTTTAGAGGTACTTTAATTAGAGCTTATACGGGTCTATTCTCTAAAAAGAAACGTTAAAATTTAACATCTACAAATAGTGTTAAAAAGTAAAGTAATAACACCAGCGTTAAAAAATGCTATTCTCTAAACCAAGTTTTAACAGCGACGTTAATATATTGCTTTTATCTCAAAGTTGTAAAAATCATAACCTTACTTTTTAGGTTAAAGACGCCATTTTTATGCATTAAATACGGCTTTAAAAATATTAAAGGCACCTTCTGGACATACCTTAATTTCTAACACTATTGACTAAATGTTAACCCTTTTGCTTTAAAGTTTTTGCTTACAGAATAGCAATTTGAGGCAAGGAAGTGTTAAAATGAATTAACGCTGTTTACAGATGTTAAAAGCTAACGTTTTTGCTTGGAGAATAGACTTGATTGTGTTATATTTCACGTATTCGAAATTTGCTTAAAGACTTTCTGTTTATGGTCCCAGAATATAATTGGAAATAGCTTTAATTCAGATCTGAAATCCGTATTTCTACTTAATTTAGAATTCGGTGTCATTTGCCTCCTGCCTCGTTTATTACGTCATTGTGCCAACTTCTCAAATTCATTCACTTTTCATAAACAAATAAAGTAATTAAATTTTTTTAATTTCAACACACAATATCTATCATTAAAAAAAATGTTTCATACATTAAATAGACAAAAAACATTTTTTTTTTTTTTTTTATATATATTCAAAGCCAGATTAAGTTTCATGCCGGCTTTATTAAAATTATTATGTAACCCACGAAACGTGTTGTGTTCTGCCAAAGACATATTTCATTCATCACAAGCACATGTTGACGATTGCAAAATAAAAATACATACACAACGAGAGTCTCTCTCTCTAGAAATTCATATGTAATGCTTTATAAGTTTCTAAAGAGGTTTTTTGTTCTTTATGACCCAAGTTTTACTTTACATGCGTTAAGGACGAAGGGAAATAAATTTTATACAGGATATAAACCGCGAGGGTCATTTTTCTCTCTCTTTCTTCCTAACAGTGAGTAATTTGTCAACTGGTTATTCGAGATTTAAATATATTTAGCGAGAGTTATTTGATATCAAGTCTAAAATATCTAGTATAACTGACCGCCAGGACTTATTTCTTTTACCTCCGATAATCGAAAGGTGCGTGATGTGTTGTCTCACTAGATTTTTATATGACGAGATATATTTAGTTTATGATAGTACTGTACCAGGTCTATTCTCTAAAAACAGGCGTTAAAATTTAACATCATAAATTGGGAGTTAAAAAGTAAAGTAATAACATTAGAGTTAAAAAATGCTATTCTCTTTAACAGCGACGTTAACATTTTACTTTTTAGCACCAGGTGTTAACAATCCATATGAAGGTAGTTATGTTTTCTGCTTGTTGGTGTTTTTACACCTCTCGCGTTAAAAAATGCTATTCTCTAAACTGAGTTTTAACAGCGACGTTAACATGTTTCTTTTATCTCAAAGCTGTCAAAAACATAGCTTGCTTTTTAGGTTAAAGACGTCATTTTTATGCATTAAATAAAGCGTTAAGATATTAAAGGCATCTCCTCGACACAACATTAATTTTTAACACTATTGACTAAATACTAACGCTCTAGCATTTTTTAGCAAGTTTACAGAATAGAAATTTGAGTCTTTTGAATGAATTAACGCTGAATTCAGTTGTTATAAGTTAACGTTTTTGCTTAGAGAATAGACCTGTACATCAGTCAACTTTATAAACAATATATATTTTTAATAAATATTTAATACAAAAATGTGGTCTATAATTAAAAATTCTCCTAATAATTTATAAACAAACATAAGATTTTTTTTTTAACACTCACACTCACATACACCCAGGATTTTCGGCAACTTAGGTCATATATGACTTTAAACGATACTCGTATTTTATAATATATATATTATATTTAGGGTCCAGGCATTTTTATTTAAGCTATTTGGTATCCAAATGACTTAAATATTAATAAAATCCTCGGATCGTCTGGGATTCGAACCCGCGGCCCTTGGTATACAAGGCAAGCACGCTACCAAACAATCATAAGATAATATTTATAATTTGTTTTCATGACAACAATTTCCTACAGAGTATCATACAAGCCATTATTTATACATAAGTGCAGTGAATATGTGCCGATACAAGTATCTTGCCTGTATATTAATAATTAACTCTGGGCGTTTTATAATGATGATAGATTTGACTCGAAACGTCTTCTCTAACCAGAGGCTACTCCTGCCTTTCTTCTTCCTTCTTTAATAATTGATCTACTAATAATAAATACGAGTAATAAAAAAAATATGGACGGGAACTAGATGGAGTCAGATGGCAACCAAAAATTCTTTATTTGAAATTTACGCTTTTCCTAAATTATTACCATTTTGTCAAGTAGAGCATATGTCTTTTCATTTTTTAATGTTTCTCCATTTCCATTTGTGATTTGTTTATTTTGCTTGAAAGAAGGAGACTCTGGGGTTTGTGACTTAAAGGTCTTCGACCCGCATGAGACCCCTTCAAAGACCAGGGACCAGAATCCAGCTGAGAATTGACTGCCAAGGTTGCATGCAGTTACATACAGCATCTCCCCCCTCCCTCCCTCCCTCTCTCTCTCTTTCATTTTAATTCACTCTCTCTTTCCAACACGGACTGAAGGTAGCAACAGGTGGCCGATTGAAAACACGTACGAATCGTCATGTCAGGGGGTGGGGGGTTGTTTGCGGGATGGGGGTTCGCGCGGGTGTCAAATGGGTGGATTGAAAATATCTGGTCCTCACTATCCGATTCCATTCATTTATTCAATAAATTTATCAAGATATTTATATGAACCTCTCAATAGGTCCGTTTCATTAAATTTTTTTAAAATCAAATTTCCTTTTTATTGATCGGCAAATATATATAAAAAAAAAAAAGTAAAAAGAGCAGAAAAAAAATTATCAAGAATCTTTTTAACCACAATCTTTTTTATAAAAGTGATCCAACTTTTTCAAATAATAACGAATGAAGATGAAAGATAAATCTTGTAAATTTCTATTAGCAATTTTTTTTTTTAATTTAAAAAAGATATTTATGATTGATAAAAAGAATTAATAAAATAAATTTCAAATGAGGCGTATAACAAGTGTTACAATTTGATAAGCAGTCTAGAGAAATTTTAATGATGGATCTACAATTATTTTGATTTTCAAATAGAGCTGTCGTCCTTATATCAAAGACTGATATAATAGTATGAATAGTTTTTAGTGTTTCCTTCTTTTTTTTATGAGATGAAGTACCAATTTCAAAATTACCGTGCATACTTTCCTTTCGGAATTATCTCTAATTTCACACTACAATTCAACGCCTGCCGAACACGCAGCCCGCGAGACATCTTTGTCCTCGACACCTAATCTTTCATCTATCCATTTAAAATTCCCTATTCGTTCAAGTTAAAAAGTAAATAGCTAAGACTAAACAAGTGGCTTCAAAATAATACATAATATAATTTTAAAACTATAATATTATTTTAAATTATAAAAAAAATGTGGATAGGTATATTATACTGGAAGGCAAAAAATTAAAAGCCTTTAGATGCTTACAGAACATCGAGACGTTTCGGATCAAATTTATTGTCTCATCATCAGTCGTTGATTCTCAAATAGCCCAGGCTTAGTTGAAGTTGGACGGGGGCCATACATTTAATTTTTCTTGTAATGCCCTTTGTGTTAATAATGGCGATGAATACAAATCGGCTTTATTAGCGAGTATAGTGATATTATATATCTAATATTGTAAAATGACCTCGGGCCTTGGGGGCAGTGGTTAGCTTGCTGGCCTTTTTTACCAAGGGTCGCGGGTTCGCTTTCCGTCCCATGTGACAAAAATTTATTTAAATTGTATTGGCTACCACTCAATTTAAAGAAATAGAGACGAGGTCAAATGCCTGAAAAGACCTTAAATGAAATAAACTCATCTTTGAATGGTCAAAAAAAAATATATATATTATGAACCATAGGAAATTTCTTGTTTCAAGATATTACTTATATATTTTTAATAAACCGGTAGCATTTTTTTTTTTAAACACTCACACTTTTTCCCACTCACATTCACACACACATACAACACATACCCACAGTCTTTTCGGCAGCTTAGGCCATTTAAGACTTTTACGATAACCGTAATTTGAAAATCTATCTATTTGGGGTCCAGCCATTCTTATTTAAGCAATTTGGTATCCAAATGGCTTAAATAAAATCATCGAACTGCCTGGGATCCGAACCCTCAACCCTTGATACACAAGGAAGGCGCCCTACCAACTACGCCAAGCCCGAGGGCAATTATAATTCATTAATTAAACCAGTGTAGTGATGTTTCAAGTCTTCAAACGACAGGCCGTGAGACGGATCGGTTTGCATTTCTCTCGGTCTTATTTCTTCATTAATTTTGCCGATCCCACATAGGGATAAAGCCAAGATAGAAGAAGAGTGGAGTTTCAAGTCTCATAAGTAGACCTTTTAGTTAAATTGTATTATAGCAATTTCTTTTATCCTACATGTGATGTCTTTTATAAGACTTTTATTTCTCATATGAATGATAAAAAAGAAATAAATTTCATTAGCTTTCTCTTCAATTATAAACTTAACTGTTTTGTCTTCTCAGTTTACGCTAGAATTTTTTTTTTTTTTTAATTTTATTCATAGCCTTTTCTTCTGATGTATTTGTATATACTGTATTTTTTATTAAGTACTTGATTAATTCGCTAGTGATTCTCGTAAAAGTTGTATTCAGCATTTGTTGATTGACTAGTAAAAATAGTAATTTATTTATTTTATTCCACTCTTATTAGTATTTTTAATGAAATCATAATTTAACTCTGCAATTTTATTATTAATTTAAAGCTTTTTTTTTTTAAATTGGATTATTAAAACGTGTTGGATTGAAATAATAATTAATGACCCTCACAAGCAGACTCTTTTTAAAATTATATTATTTAATCAATAATTTTTTTTTATATCACTGATAATATTCTTTATCACCTTTCTTTGAATTTGACATAGCAAAATATTTTTCTGTTAATGGAAAAAAAACGTTGGTTTCTGAAAAAATGTTTATTTTTTGATGAAAGATTGTTGTATATTAAAAAAAATTTATATATATTCGGATGAAAGGACGAGCGATATTTATCAAATGTACACAAGCTGTCAGAGGCATTGAGATGAGGGCTCTCTCTCTTTGGGAGCCCTTAGGGAGCCCCTAAAGGAATGAGCCCTCAGCACTCCTTCCAGAGAGTGAGAGTTGAATTTATTTTTGGCCAAGGTGAATTTATTTTAAATTTAATTAAATCACTTCTGATCAGAAGGATGTTTTTAAAAGCTTCTGTCAAAATCTTATTTTTTTTTATTTATTTAATTAATTGACTTATAGTCACAAAAAAAAAAAAACTCAAACTTATTCGCTTAAACGTTTAAATTAGAAAAATAATTTTTTACTTGCGTCCTAAAGTAGAATCGTTTCATATTTTAGATATTTTTCAATTTTTTCCTAACTACTTGATAAAAAGTTTTATCAATGACAAACTTGCTTTAGAATAGATTCAATATATTGTATGACAAAAAACTTTTTTTTTTAATTGAAAATTTCATGCCATGAAAAGCTGTCACTAAAAAAAAAAAAATTAGTAAAATTGAAAAATAATTACATCTCTTGGAAGGGGCCTAAAAATTTCATTTTTGTCAAAAATGTTTTGTAGATTTTAATTTAAATAAAAATCAAATGTAATTGAAGTTTTCACTTAAAAAAAATTTATTTTCTTTTTTTTTCAAAATCTCAAGTTTGAGTATAATTAAACAGTTTACAAGAAATAATAACTTTCATGTAACATTTAGTCTATATCTGCCAGTTTGAAACCATAAACTTCACAGAATCAGTCAAAAAAGAATTGTCAAGTAGCTTCGCCCCCCGGGGGATATTCATGTTTATGGTTTCAAAGTTAATCAGGTAGAGCTAAATTTTATATACGAGTTATGATTTTTATATCTTGTTTAATTTTACTTTAGATTTTCTAGAATGAAAATAAAAATTTGCTAAAAAAAATAATAAAAATTCTTGTTTTTGACAAAAAAAAAAATCAAACTTTCCCCATTTCTTCTGAATATTTTTCAATTTTTTTTTTTTTATAAATATGCAAAAACTTTTTATCTGCCCCCACTACTGGTCCCCCTCCCCCTGTCAAGCTTGGAACCAATAAAGAACTTGAAAAGATATCTCATCTATTTTTTCTAAACCCACAACAATAGATTATATACAATTTACTTTCATTAAACGTAATGGTACTTTCATATTTTAGGTTATTGAACAAAGTTCCTTCTTTTAATAATTTCTCTGACTAATAAAAAACATCATTAAGTTTTTTATTTTCATTAAAATCTAACAATATATAATAAAACTAGAAGACTCGGGAAAATATTCTGTCAAATATCTCTCTTCTAATACATTGGAAAATTAATATGTGATAAATTCGCCCTCTTTTCTTTTGACTGGGATCCGTTTTACAGATTTGGTCTTCATATATGGACGGTGTTATGTATAAAGGAACCAAGCGCCATTATGAAATTGAGTTAAGACCACCATCTTGTAGGGAAAAAGAAGATCTACCTCTTTATTTAAATAACAACATTATTTCACTGTGCACTTTTTTTTGTATAAAACAAGAAAAAAATGTCATTGCCATTGGATGGATTTGTTTGCAAGTGAGCAAATGAAATGCCCTTTATCTCAGATTTAGATTAATGTCGCTTGGTTTCTTTATGCTTAACATCGTCCATATATAATGTTAGAGTCTCAAATGGGCGATAATCCTATGCTTCCAGTAATCTAACACGAACTATGCAGCATATATTGAATTTAGGGTGAAAAATAAAGAATTGGGTATAAATTGTAAATAGCATTGTTAAATGGTAAAACCATTATACCTGTTTAAATGAGACTGAATGATGAATCGGCTTCTCTTTATGCAAAATAATTGATTAGCATCTTCAAAGTTCGTATCATGACTTTTCACTTTAAGGAGAAATGTTCTTAAGCATTTATTTATTTAAAAAGAAGAAAATTGAAGGGTTGAAATAATTCTGTTACAATATGATATTTATTTGATAATTAATCATAACCCTTGTGAAGAATAAGGTTTCGATTATCCTTTTGTCAGGTTTGTTTCGGTGGAATGGCTCCTTTTGTCCTTGGTAATGCCCTTTTGATAACGAGTCTTGTTTGCCCGGTCTGCCTTAGCTTATCGCTTTTGAACACCCTCCCTCTCTTCTTTTTGAAGTCTCTCCTCTCCTCCCCATCCTCATCGTCAATCCCTTATCCCTTATCCTCTTTGCCCTGGGATCGCATTTCTCTCCCTTTTGAGCTGGCGCCTCCACGGCGCCAACCAGAATGAGACGGGAGATGCTGTCTGATATTGAAATCGCGGGTTATTGTGCGAGTGCGAACGAGACAGAGAGAGTGAAAGAGAGACACATAACAAGATCCTCTCCCCCTCTCCTCTCATCATTCTATTTTTTTGTATTGATCGACTGTCTGTCATCTCGAATGAACCTTTCTTCAGTTACTGGAATCTGAATAGAATTTTCCCTATTATATTTGAAAAATATAAATCTACATTTATATATCGCATTAAGAAAATGAAATTCAATCCTTACAACATTTGCATATAATAAATGATAGCATATCATTATTATTTTTTTTGGAGAATCTATCATTCAAAATGAAAATATGGTTAGCTATCAAATAAATATTTATTTTAATCTTTCTGCCATGACGGGAGTCAAACGCGAGACCGTGAAGTTAAGAATTTTTTTTATCATATATCGAAGCTTTGTTGAAAAAAAATATTTAATATTATCAAATGTATTCGCACCTTTCACTAATAGTTTATAGCAACTTTTCATTCTTATGGACCCTTGTCTTATACCCCATTCCACCCTAAGTTGGTTGTGAATTCTTGAATGGCTTCTTTTACAAATAATAAAATAGTCTTTTTTTTGTAAAAAAGTCTATTACAAAAATTATTTACCTATTTAATTTAGAGTATAATTTTAATGTCTTTATATATTTAATACAGTCTATTAAATAAAAAATTATTCCTCTGAAAATTGAAAAAAAAAAAAATTAAAAATCTGGTGTGACACCATCAATAATTAAAAGTTGTATTCTGTGCTTGTCACACCAGATTTTTTGTATCGACATATATTTATTTTTCGCCGATTTATTAGATGTAATTTTTTTTAAGGTCTTTTTCGGCATCGAAGGCCATTTTGATATGAAATTTTAGATTTAAGTTAGATACCTTTCAAAAGCGTGAAAAGGGCTTCCAAGACTTTTGAACAAAAACTGATATACTTTTTCAGTTTTTCAAGAACTTTTATTAAAATTCATAAATCACTTATTTTTTTAGATGCTCTTTAAAATGTATATTCTGTATAATAGTTTCTATATATTAATATTAACAGACCAGGTTATATACCCCAGACAGCTTGGAATGTAGTGCGGGGTCGGCGGAATGGTTTTTTTTAGCGACCGGAAGAAATAGAACAGGCCCGTCGCACTGTCTGACTCCTGTTGAAAATATAGAAGGAAGGGACAAGAACAGAATGACTGCAAGTCCCAGTTCGGGTTGCTCGTGGTCGCCATTCACGTACCCACAAGATATGGGCCCCTGAGCATAACAGCTTGGAATATTGAAACAATATTGGAGAAACCTTGCGAATCTTGCAAAATATTGGCAACATTGCTGCAATATTACAGCGGCAATATTCCAAGCTAGGCGGACAGGAATATCTCAGCAATATTACTGCAATATTCCTTGCTCGTGGGTGCGTGGATGGCGACCACGAGCTGCCCTTACTGGGACTGGCAGTACTTCTGTTCTTTGCATGTCAGTCTCTTTCCTTCTATATTTTCAACAGGCGTCAGACCGTGCTAGAGGCCGGCCTGTTCTATTCCCTCCCGGTCTCAGCAAAGAGAAAACAAAAAAAAAAAAAACTTCTATTACTCAAAAACTCTTCTACCTAGTGACTAGACTTGTCGAGTGCTATCTTGTTAAAAAAAATTACAAGGCTCTCACAAATATTTTTCTTTGAAAAAAATGCTGTTAGGATTTTTACTTATAAATGAAAGATGCATATGATTATGAATATCTTCCATTACATGTAGATTATTAATAATAGTCGTTTTCTGATTTACAATATACTTGTTAGATAAAATAAGTTGAATTACTAAAAATCATACGCTTGGAAAAAAATTTTGATTTATTATGCGCCAGGGGCGATACAAAATCGCTATTCCCATCACTATCATTCGATGGCTAGAAAAATAATTACAGCCTTTAAGGCACAAACCGGTAGGGGCCCTGCGTGCAGAATGCTAATATTCGCCTGACTGATGCAAGTTCCGGTTCTCACAAATGGGGTCCTTTTCGGAAGAGGCCTTAATGAGGCCCACCTTGCCTCTGATTGGAGATAATTTGCCAAAGATGATATCACCCACCTGAAATAAAAAGAAAATAAAAAAATATTATTATTTCATTTTAATTAATTATATATTTCAATTCAATATTCTCTAAGCATGCAAGCTGACATAAGAATCTCGCTATAATTTGTGTAAATGGTAATTAGCACCTGATAGGCCTAATGGAGACACAAAGTCTATAATCGAAAAAAAGAGTGCGCTTTGGTCAAATTTTAATTTTTAACTTTGCCCACCAACCATAGGTTGGGCAGGTAAAGTTGATGTAATCGAAAAAAAAAATCTAAATTTTTCTGAAGCTGCCAAAATGCGTTTTGAGGTCCCCTGAATCCATTTAAGTAGTTTTTGGAATGATGTCTGGCGTGTGTGTGTATATCTGTTGTAATTTTTTTCGTCAACGAAAACTAATATTTTTTTTCCTACATAACCTATAATCTTTTCAGAAACTAGACTAGATGATATATAATATGTATAACATCGGACCATTAGGGGGGGGGGGCTCTAGAGGGGGACAATATTTTTTTCTTGAATAGTGGGTGGGCAAAGTTGTGCGCTCTGCTTAGTCCGACCCTTTATTTTTCTTTTGATCCTCATAGGCTTATATGCCCACAGAAGGCGAGCTGCGCTCTTAGTATAAATTAAAAGGCTTATAAATCGATATCAAATATTTTTCATGGACTTTAATTTTTCTTTGAAAAATCATTTATTTTTTAATCATTTCATATTCCTCATTCCTCTCATATTTTTTTTTTTTTTAATAATTATTTTATCAACAGAGAAAGAATTGTTTCTGCTTTAAAATAATTTATATACTATTTTATATTTACACAACGCTATGTCCTTTGGACGAAATCGATCGCAAAAAGATTAAATAAAAGTATTTTTCTACACACTCTGTTGTCTATTTCACCTTTCATCACTAAATACAACAGAAAATTTATAGGTGCCCTCATTTAATATACATTTCATACAATACTTTACTAAATAATCCTATAGCCCATCGAAGGGAAGGGATATTGATAAGTATAATTCAATTCTAACACGAAAAAATGCATTAATTAGGAATTTCTATAACATTAATGATCCTATAGCCCCTTTGAGGGGTTGGTTATAGAAATCCCCAATTAATACCTTTTTTTCGTGTTTGATTGAATTATACTTATCAATATCTTAGACAAGTTACAGCTTGTCGTAGACGGCACAGGCTACCTGTCTTGGGGGTATAGGAGCATTTAGTAGTGAGCCTGTCGCCGAAGAGAGAGGTCGAATCCACGTTCGATTCTCTCTCATAGGCTTTTTACATTTAGTGTTGTGAGAGTCTTAGGAAAGTGCAGATGGCGTCGGGTGGTCTCTCTTCAAAAAAGTGAATTTCTCTTAAACTACGAGCCCGATTTAGGTAAATTTCGTCCCAATTATAGTTTTTAATATAATATAAGAATATTTTTACTTTTAGTCGAAAAATTAGCGATTCGTCTCCAAATTCTGGGAGAGGGGGAAATCAAAGCAATTTTGTTAGGGGCTTACTTTTAAGAAAGAGAAGGTTGATTTTTAAAAATTTCATAACTTATTATTTTATTTTGAAAATTCCAATAATACACACTAAATAAATACAAAATTATACTAGCCGCGCCGCCCGCCTTCGGCGTCCTTTCGCCTTTTCTTAATTAAGAAAAGAAAATTATTATTATTATTATTATTACTAATATAATCTAGTGCCTGCTTGAGGATTTGTTTACATTCATAGAATACACATAAGTAAAGAATACATAAATATTTTTTTATTCATTTCCAATGGGAGACATCGTAACTTTAGGACTTAATAACTCAAAAAATAATAGGAATTTTGGGACCAAAATATTTTCCCTGAACTCTTTATAACGTCCTCTATAAGACTGCAAAATTTTGTTTCAAAATTCCAACGGGAAGTTGGCCAAACAGAGCGTGACAGAAGGACAGACGGACACTCCGCTATTATATATAAATATATATTATTGATCAAGTAATGTAGGCATACAAGATTAACAGTATTATATTTAATTATCATTGTAAATTATACAATATTTATTTGAGCTATATGTATTAAGAGTGAGTGACTTGCTCTCTTAGGACTTTTTACAATCAATGTAAGGAGCCCTAAGCGAGCAAGTCACTCACTTTTAATACATATAGTTCAAATAAATATTGTATAATTTATTGGATAATTAAATATAACACTGTTAATCTTCTTCTCTAACAATTAATCGTCCTGAGGAGGGTAGTAATTTGCAACCGAAAGGTCGACGGTTAACAATTAAATAAAAGTTTTCTATTTAATTCCTTGGCTGCAAAGTCTCTTATACCCAATTCAAAGTCTACAGCCATTTCTCATAACTAGTAAAAGTAGAGATTTTTCTCATCTGAATGTCACTGATTACCGATCCCTTTGTAGACTAATTTATTTAAAAAAATTTTTTTTATCTCAAGAGCGCAAAACGAGATCAATAACAGTTCTTTTTAATAAGGATAAAAGAAATGCGTCATGTCATTGGCAATACGCGAAGCCAATTGATACAGTTCGATTCAATGAACCTTGGCATTGAAACCCGAGTTATTTATATAGACATCGCTATGTAAATGACAGCGAGGAGGCCTTCAAAACGAATTGAATTAGTCCAGACATAGTGTTTGTCGATCGTTGAACATAAGTTGAATTGGTTTGCAAGTGTTGTTTGTGCCAATCGAGTAACAACCATCCACCCCCTCCTCCTGGGACAAATGGTTGTCATATGTTGTCAACATTAAAGCCTCCCTCGAGTTGTGTTGGGAGACTTTGTTATTAATGCCATAACGAGTTATTAGAATCCCGAGAGCTCATTTACATATTTTAGGCCAACTCCTGACTGGATGATTGCCAGGATTTTCCTGTTTTTGTCAAATAATTAGTATACAAATAGAAGTTTTAGGATCATCCTTTTTTGAATAAACTTTAGAATATATATATTTTTTTTTAGGAATTTTAATTTTCTTTAATTAAAAATATCTAAGTTTTTTTACATCGTCTATTAAGATTAATTTCAATTTTAGTATGCTTTCTCATTAATTATTATGATTATTGATTCCGGATTAAAGCAGTAGGGGTCAACTGTGGTCGCTATTTTGACTAATGGGAAATTTAATTTTCGTTTTATACTTCCAATGGCATTTTTATTATTTTGTCTCTACGCCTACTAGACAAAGGGTGAAACCCACAAATATTTCCAAAGTACCTAAATAAAAAACTAGAGTGATCAAAGAACTGCATCCACAAAAATTATCAATGTAGAGTGAGGGACAATATTAAGTCCCACCCATGCGTTTTTTACTTGTGATTATTTCATTGTTTTTTATAAAAGAAAATGAAAATCTTTATTGGAAATTTTTTAGGTTGGAACCATGAGAGTTTCCATTAAAAAATATATATTTTTTAAAAAACAATGAAATAATTACAAGTAGAAAACGCATGGATGGGACTTAATATTGACCCTCACTGTACATTAAAAAAAAACTCGTTAAAATAAAAATAAAAAAATTTCTTTTAGAACATAAACAATATCAATTATTATGAGCCCTCGGGCCTTGGTGTAATGGCTATTTGTACCAAGGGTCGCGGGTTCGCATCCCGTCTCTTGCGACATTTTATTTCAAATGGATTGGCTACCAATCCAATTGAAATAAATAGAGACGGAGTCTAAATGGCCCTCGTTGCCGAAACTTTAATGAAATAAAAAAAAAAAAAAACAATTATTATGAAAAAAGAAGTGGCTATGTTAGTTTTTTGCGTCTCTTAAAAAATTAGTTGTAGTGTGTAGTGGTAGAAAAAACATATAAATAGTAATATAGTATAGTTAAAGGGTAACTGAAGCCTTACGATAAACATTCAATACTTTCCTTGCGAAGGTAGCCATTTATTTATAATATACAATATCAAATCTGATAAGCAACTCAGGGCTTTGCCCCCCCCCCCTGGACATCAAATTTATTAATAAACATCTTTATTTTTTTTTATCATATAAGAAGGTATTTATTTTATTTTCAAATATAGGCCTACACAGATATATTCTATTAAAAAAAAAATTTTTTCATCTATTTATTATTTTAGTCTTCGTAAAATAACAGATATACACATTTAAGTTTTCTTAAAAGACCAGAGTGAAAAAAAAATGTATAAAAATTTTAATTGGTTAGTGAATGTTTCAATCTGATAGTACATAATTTTAATCAGAAACAGATCATAAGATCTGTCTTTGATTAATATATGAACATGGCATTTGTAATAATGATAGATTAAATCTTTAAATTGATCACGTGACCTTTTTATTTTAAATTAAAAAATATATTTTCAATTTAATTAATTACAGAAAAATAGATAACACAAGGTTAAGTTTCAAAATAATTTTATTTTAGTTTATGCTCATAACAGATATACACATTTAAGTTTTCTTAAAGACCAGAGTGAAAAAAATGTATAAAAATTTTAATTGGTTAGTGAATGTTTCAATCTGATAGTACATAATTTTAATCAGAAACAGATCATAAGATCTGTCTTTGATTAATATATGAACATCATTAGTAATAATTAGAGACCGGATTTTAAGCAAAATGCTTATTGCTCAATTTTATAAGCAAACATTTGATATTTAATTTCTATACGAATTAGGAAAAACTAAGTGTATTGAGATTGCATTTTTTATCTTTTTTTGCTTTTTTTGAGTTTTTATGCTTTTTTCCCTTTCGTGCTTATTTTAACTTATTTTACGAATATTTATAATTTTTTTTTTTTTTTTTATTAAAAAACACTTTTTTCCCATTCGCACACGCATACACCAGGGACGTATATAGGGGGGAGGGGGCCCGCCCCCCCAAAAAAAATTTTCCAAAAACCCCCAGTGCGAAAAAATATACCCTTAAAAAAATTTTTTTCTCAGGGGTGAAAAAATTTGTTCCGTAAAAACAAAATTTTTGCAGGCGGGGGAATAAATTTAGTTTATTAAAAAAAAATTGTATAAGCCATTGGTATGAGTAAAATTGCTTATGAGATCTTTTTTTTCAACTTATATGCTTATTTAACAACTTTTTATTCAAGTTTTTATCTTTTTAACACTTTTTTTCCATTTTTTTATCTTTTTTGTCCGGTCTCTAGTAATAATGATAGATTAAATCTTTAAATTGATCACGTGACCTTTTTATTTTAACTAAATTTAAATTAAAATTTAAATATATCTATGACTCAGTTAAAGTCCGAATCGAGTATTTTGAATACTATTATCTTTTTCAAAATAGATCTCGAAAAATATTTACTATAACTTAACCCTCTCCCTCTGGCTTCTGCACAGTAGTGTTAGACAGATCCAGATATCTGTCCCTCTACTGGTTAACCAACCATAGGAATTTTTCTTTGTTTTCACCTATTCGTTAGAGTTAACTCCGACTAACCATATAGGAAGTGAGTTTTATTCAGGTGAGGGGGCGTCAATGATAACCCTATCCCCGGAATCTTGATTCCCGCCATGGACCCATCAATAAAACTCACATGTCTTTTATTTTTTATTTTAAATTAAAAAATATATTTTCAATTTAATTAATTACAGAAAAATAGATAACACAAGGTTAAGTTTCAAAATAATTTTATTTTAGTTTATGCTCATTTCGACGTTAATTCAGAAGCTTCGTCGTTGCTCTGAAGATGACGTATTAACGTCGAAATAAGCATAAGCTAAAATAAAATTATTTTGAAAATTAACTTTATTTACCTATAATTTAATTAAATTTAAGCTAGTGCCAACGATGAATTATTTGTATTATAATAATTACAATAATAGTTGAACAGCTTTTGCTCCTTACGTCCCCTTAAGTACCCTAAAGGAAGTAATTATTTCTACCTTGAAGTTGATTATAATAAATTCAAGAAGGAGGCTTCTTATCGGTGTTTACAATTTATTTTTCTCTATTAATTTCATTGGGCCGTATATGTCTCCGTATTCATTTAAAAAATAATTCCCTTGTACCGTTTTAATTGCCCCTGTGATTTCTCATTCATTAAGCATGAAAATTTTAATTTCCGTTTCCCCCACCCTAATAACTACCACACACATTCGTTCATTCTCAACAGGGGTAAAAAAGAAACATGCGTTTAATTGATGTTAAAAAAAAAAGCAAGCAAACTCGAACGAACGCACTATCGGCTGATGGCTTTAGAGTTGCCTGGGCTCAATTAGGCTCCGGATATAAATTAGTGGTTAATTGCCAGTGGTAGGGGGGGAGGGGGGGGTAAGATATCAGAGGGAGAGAGGGCGCTCGTTGCCAGCTGCTCTCTCGAGGGCATCTGCCATGCTCACAACAACATCGGGATGGTTTGCTTGGTGTTCAAATCTCAAAGACGATCAGCCGCCCCAAAACGAATCTGTTTGTTTTTCGTAGAAGAGAATCACTAATTGAAGATTATCTAGTATTCACAGCAAAATTATTTAACTGAGTGTGAGTTTGTTAGAAAAATTTAAAATATTTTTTTTTTGTTTTTAATCAAAGAATTTTTTTTTATCGCTGTCGGCTTTTTGATATAAAATCTTAAAAGATTCTTTGTTGGTTTAACCGGTTTACCTGTAATATAAAAAAAAAATATTCGGCCAACCAATTTGGTTAAAATTGCTCATAAAAATTGAATTATTAATTCAGAATGCTCATAAGATTAATTATTTGATTACTGAGACGTTTCGGGCTCACATCATTCAATGAGTTGTCAAAAATAAATTATTTGAAGAAATACAAGGCTACTCACTTAAAGACATCTAAAATATTATTTAGTATAGTATAATAGAAGAATTAGATACTGGGAAGACGATTAGCCGAGGAAATAAAGCAGTTAAGCTCATAATCCTGAGTTGAAGACAACTCAAGCTCAAATCCACCTCAGGGTCAAAATTATCCAACTCTATTTGAGATGCCTTGAGAAAGCCGAAACGGGAACCCACCTCAGTATTATTCTCTTGAAAGTTACCCTTCAGGGTACTAATAATCATCATCATACATAAAAAGTATCAAATTAAACGTAGGCCGGGGTTTTTATTTTTTTTTTTTTTTTTTTAATGTTTTTTTAAAAATTAAATATATAATTTTTTTTTAAATATTTTAAAAATTTTATTTAAATAATTTTTTTTTAAATAAATATTTTTTTTTTTCCCCTTTACCCCCCCCCCCCTTGTTTCCCCTTGCGTAGGCCTAAGTACAGAGGTAGAGATCTTGGACTAGGAATCGCTTCCCGTCTCAAGCGATGAAAATTTTTCTAAATTAAATATTAATTCTAAGGACAGTCGGCCAAAAAATAAATACTTCTGCGTATTATCCGTTTATTTGTAAATATTTCGATCCCAGTGATATGGAATCATCTTCAGTACAATCAACAGATGTTTTGCAAATCGTTACTTTCTCCCATCCAATATGACAAAATAGCTGAGCATTCCATGAATATAATTTTTATAATTCATGGAATGCTCAGCTATTTTGTCATATTGGATGGGAGAAAGTAACGATTTGGAAAACATCTGTTGATTGTACTGAAGATGATTCCATAACACTGGGATCGAAATATTTACAAATAAACGCATAATACGCAGAAGTATTTATTTTTTGGCCGAATGTTCTTAGAATTAATATTTGATTTTCCTTACGGCCATCTACAAACATTTTTTCTAAATTATATTGGCTATCAATTAATTAAAAAAAAAAAAACGAGATGATGTGTAGATGGCTTCAAATACCGAATAATAGTTTACGATTCTGGGCATTTTGAACCCTAAAAGTTTTAGTATTTTTAAACCATTTGGACTCCATAAATAATATAATTTACATAAAATTACACAGGCTAAGGGGTGATCTTAAGAATATGAACCAAGAATTTTACCTCTACAAAATTCTTAATTGATTCGTTTATTATTTTAGAAACCCTTTAACAGACATACACTTACATTGTTAGATGGTTTCTGAAAGAAACGATTCAATTCTAGATACACGAATACCAGAGCCAAAGTTCCTTATCTCCATCCCCGTGTGTGAAATGATCTAAAAGAATTCTTATTTATTTATTTGCTCTCTAAACACACGCTAAATTTTATGTTAATTTTTAATCTCCCTCAACAAGTAAAGAGCTTTATAGTTTGTTAATTTATGATTAGTTTCTTTACTTACGGCCCCCATTATTTCCAAACATCCACTCTCAAAAGGCTTTAGATCACAAAACAATTGAATCTTTTAGCGGCTCTAATTCGAGTCTTTTATCTAAACCGAGGCGAGGTTTAATTTTATATATGTGTCTGGTGGGGTCTTGAATTAACTCCGATTAAATTCATTCCCACATGATGATAATAATAAAAAGGGCCTGAGAGTGGAGGGCAGACGAGAGAGAGAGAAACCCGTTAGTTCGCCACTAAATCATCTCCGTTAACCCAGGTCAGTTTTTGCGTCAATCTAACATCATTTGCATTTGAATTGGGTGACACATCCCTTAACGTGATTATGGCTTAGAGAAGGTCCAAGGACGGGAGTTTAAGAGTTTCGGATAATATCAGTAGGTTAGCTATTCCATGCGAGACGATTTAAAATATTTACAATTATTTTTAGAAGTCTTTTGTTATCTTTGGTTAAGGGGCAAAAAAATAAAAATCATGTCTCTAACATTAATTCCATTCAATAATGACAGTCATTTAAAAGATAATTATAGGAAATTTATGTAATTGATCTTGATTTCGATCCCAGAAATAATTATATCGTTTTTGTTTTACATTATAATTAGATAGTATTGATAGGTTTTATTATTTAAAAAAAAGTTAAAAATCTGGTGTGAGTGACACATAATTTTCTCATCTCATAATCAACTTCAGTATTCCAAATTTGTGTGATTTACTATTACACAAGATTTTTTTTTGTGCCGAAAGAATAAAATATTAAAACCCAAGAGGGAAAATTATTTTTTATTATATATATATTGTTATCATGGATAAATATTTCTTCTATAAAAAAAATCTGGTGTGATCGAACAAAATAAAAATTTGGTGTAATTTTTTTTTTTTTAAACACTCACACTTTTCTCTCATTCGCACTCACAATCACACACGCATCACACAGTCTTTTCGGCAACTTAGGCCATTTAAGACTTTAAACGATATCCGTTATTTATAATTATACATATTGGGGTCCAGGCATTCTTATATAAGCCATTTGGTATCCAAATGGCTTAAATAAAATCATCGGACTGGCTGGGGTCCGAACCCGCGACGTTTGGTATACGAGGTTAGCACGCTAACCTCTACACCATGCCCCGAGGGCTTGATATAAAATTTATAAAACCTGGAAAATATTTATATTTTGTCCCCATGGCAACCATTTCTCCCATATTATGGAGAGTAAAGTGTACTTCAAACCATTTTGAGAGCAAAATGGTAATATACATTTTAAAGGACATAAATAATTAATTTTTCGTTAGAGCGAATTTTGAGAAAAAAAATAAAAAAAACGGAAAAAGTGCATCAGTAAAGTACTAGTACTTTTTGGCCGATTTTGTTTAAAACCTTATTTTCACGCCTCAGGGAGGTTCTTAACTTAAATATAAAATTTCAACCTTGTAGCTCAATTCCTTCATGCTTTAAATTGTACACACAGACAGACCATGGTGCCAAAACCTTTTTGAAACAGGCGATCTCAAAACCTGTAAATCCCTTAAAATCTCGACATCGAATTTTTGACATGAATCCAATACTTTCTCTCTATTTATATATATTAACATACCAGTATATACAGTAGGTTAGAGAAAGTAAAAAACAATCATCTGAATTGAAACGTCGACTCGTTAGAGGCTATTTCCATTGGGATAGATCAGTAATCACGACTAAAATTTTTCAAATTAGATTTGGGCGGTAATTGACCCCCTTGAACTCAGTTTGTATTATTACTTTCTTCATCCATGTCGGAGACTACTTATTTCAAAAATCTTAACTTTATTACTTTCATTGTCCGTCTTACACCATATGGCTTCTCTCTCAAGAGAAAAGGGAACTAAGTGTGTCTAGTAAAAATATTTATGATAATTTTTTAATTTGAAATATTTATCTTTATTAAAGCTAAAAAATATAATGATATCTTGAATTAAAAAAAATGGATTCATTTAAAAATGAAATATTAAAACCATTATTTAATTAATATGTAAGTGTTGCTTTATATATAACAATTTTTTTTTTTATATATAAGTTTCATAACATTTATTCTAATTAAAAAAAATAAAATTTGCATTGAATTATGAGGCCAATGAATTAAATATAAAATATTATTGGAGTCAAAGTTGTCAAGATAATTATTAATTTTTTACTTTTTCTTACCTATATATCTGTGTGAATTCGACTTCCGCGACTAAATTGTAGGAACCTTTTTTCATATTTAAGCTTTCTACAGTAGGCTCTTGTTGAAACATCATCGTAGTGAAAAGGATAGTATCGCTCAGATTCCGGGGGGGGGGGGGGTTTTTTTTTTTTTTTTTTTTTTTTTTTTTGTTTTTTTTTTTTTTTTTTTTCCCCCCCCAACTCCCCCCCGCCAGTGATTGTACAAATAAAATAAACTTGAGGTTATTTGTTTCAAATTGATTTAATTATTAAATAAAATTGACGCGTTTCGACATTGCTGTCATCATCAGAAGTCAGACTTCTTTGAAACAAATCACCTCGAGTTTATTTTATTTGTATCAATCAAATCTGAGCGATACTATCCTTTTCAAAATTATTCCTATTCAAGGAGAAATTTTATTTCCTTTTACTAAAGCCTTTGTCTATATCCGCCTTCTTCAAGATTTTGCAATTGCTCTATTATTGAGTAATTTAAATATGTAAATTATGGAATGAATTGCTTTTTGAAAATTTTTTCTATTTTACTCAAAGATAATGCAACCATTTATCTTTATTAATCCTACTATCCTGTGTGGTCCATGGGAAAATTTAGAAAAACGCTTTTCACTAAAAATTTAGATTTTTTTTTTTCAAAATTTTTTAGTTTAATTAAATTTTTATTTTTATTTTGTTTCAGAAGAGAAATTCGAAATCGTCGGCATTCTTCCTGGAAGGGCGTCATTTTACCTGAGGCCATAATATATAAGGTAGGGTCTCTACTGACTAATAATACAATTTTTTTTTAATAAGGGTTGGTTTTCGCTCTTTGGGCGGCCCGACAAAAGTTTCCAAGCAAACTATAAATATCACGAAATAAAAAAATATTCTAATTATTTATTATCGAACTAAATTACTTATTTAATCTTATGATTACATAAAATATTACACTTTTTATATAATATTTATTTTTCAACTAGAGATGAATTTTTTTTGTAAATAAATATGTTATTATAACATAAATGGTTTGAATATATAAAACGCCGTCGGTAAACAAGATCCGATCTAGTATTTCTTCTATGAAAAATGATACAAAGAAATTACCATGATAACAGCCCTGAGGACACAAAAACCCTTTCAAATTTCCCGACGGTGAAATCTGTTCCCAGCCGAGAGAGAGAAAGCGAGAGAGAACCCTTTTTTTCGTGTAGTCCAAAGGGTTGAACCGCGGCTGTTTTAGCACCTTCGGGAGCCCCAAAAGGTCCCGAGGAGACAATTTGCTTTACAAATACCTAAGCTTCTCGATTTGTTTATTTTATTAATAGACTATTTAGAAAACAAAGAACTCTTTTGACTGGTGGGAAAAATACCAAAAGATTTTTTTTGCTAAATAATAAAAATTTTGGTTCATGTTTTTGATAGTGTTTCTGTCAATTGATCAATTCTTTTTTCATATAAACAAAGATATATTGTTTTTCTCTAAAGGGGATTGTTATTCCGAATTTGTGTTTGCTGGATTATTTCCTCTTGTGTTACATTGGCTCAGGGACGAATTAAGGGGGGGGGGGGCGGAGGGGGCGGCCGCCCCTCCGAGAAAAACACCTTAACGGTGCTAGTATTTGAAGGTATTATTTAAAAAATTTTCATCCCCTAGAGATAAATAAAAATTAAATCTTCTAACCAACAGCCCCCACAGGGTTCGCATCCCTTCTCATGTGACAAAAATTTATTTCAATTGAATTGGCTACCAATCAATTTAAATAAATAGGGACGGGGTTTAAATGGCCATAGATGCCGAAAAAGACCTAAAATAAAAAAATAAAAAAAATAAATAAACGCCCCCACCGAGAAAATTGCATTAATCCGTCCCTGCGTTGGCTATTTTTGGGTTTAAATAATATCAGATTTTCAGTTTTTGTAAAACCGAAAAAAAAATGCATAACATCTATTGCAATAGAATAGGAATTTGGTGGCTGTGAATATACTTGATTCAAATAAGGGCAGGTTCAGCCAAATGAAAAGCCTTTATATGCTTATCGATCCCGGAGACGTTTCGAGATATATTTAATGTCTCATCATCAGTCCGAATCGAAATATTGCATAAAGGTGGTCATTAATATGTACGCATACTGTACTATTGTATTAATGACCACCTTTATGCAATATTTAATTATATTTTAATTATTTATATTTATTTATTTATTTATTTATTAAAATTATTATTATATTAATTAATTAATATTTCGATTCGGACTGATGATGAGACATTAAATATATCTCGAAACGTCTCCGGGATCGATAAGCATATTAAGGGTTTTCATTTGGCTGAACCTGCCCTTATTTAAATCAAGTATTGCAATAGTATTCTGTAGCTAGGCAGCCCAAAAGGCACACGTTCACTAAACTTTCCTGATTAAAACATTGAGATAATTTTCATTTCGATATATCTTGAAATTTTTATTAAAAAGTTAAGTTTATGGTTATTCTTTTGTTAAAAAGAGTCGTTCGGGATATTGGCTGCTTTGACAAGCTCTCTTTCTCACACAAACGAGTTTGCCATTTGGGCTGCCTAACTACCGGGCTTTAGTCTCAATACTCTTGAAATAGATGGTACAGTACATATAATATAAGCAATTGGCATTGAAATTTCGAGAGAGGTGTTGGCTATAGAACCGATATCTTTCGAATGTATAAGTTGTCGAACTCTAACAGGGCAAACAGGCACTTGTTTTAATTAATTATTTTTTTTTTGTGTTGGTTGGGAACAACCCCCCCCAAAAAAACAAACAATTAAGAAAGAATTTTTTTTTGTTTGTGGGGGGGGGGGCCAGGGATGTTTTTTTAAAAAAAAAAAAATTAATGAAAAATAAACCGCCGAAGGGGGGGGTTTGCGTCTAGTTGAACCTATAAAGATAGAGATTAGTTAGCTATTCACTATGCTTATTTTCTAGCAACCGGGCATTAGCCTTTCAATTAATTGCTTCCCCCCCCCCCCAACGTCTCGGCCGAGAGGGTAGAGGTGTTGACAAACGCCAATATCGGTAATCTAACTGCCAAGGGGCGTGGGTTCGGACCTCAGCCAGTCAGATGAATATTTATTTAAATCATTTGAATACCAAATGTTTTAAATAAATGTGTTTGGACCCCAATATATCGTATTATTCAATGTATCGTTTATTCTTAGATGCCGAAATTAGGTTATTCTTTTTTTTTTAATAGGACATTATTCCAAACACTAGGTGATGTGTTTCAATATATTTAACGGTATAAATATTTGACACTTGTAATAAGTGTGTCATTTTCAGATTAACAAATACTGATTTTGCTACTCGTATTTATTTAAATTCTAAAGATGATAAATCAAGTGATTGTACAAATACTTATTAAATTTTTCTACCAATAAATATATTGATATTAATTGAATAATTATTCCAATAAATAGTATTGAAATATATCACATAGTGTTTTTTATTAATTTTAATTAATTTTACTTAATGTTTCAATTAGAGCCAACGGTTACTATTTGAAATTTAATTTTAAATATTGGGCTACGTTTCTTTCTCAATTGGCAGTTTATAATTAAGAAATTTATATCTGAATCTGAATCCATCCATACAACAACAAACACCTTTATTCAATATTTCACACTAAGAAGGTGTGAAGCTAGCTTATATTTAAATAAAATAAATAAATCCTTTTATTTTTTTTACTACTCGCCTCTTAGCCAATTCCGTGACAATTCAAGCATTGTGATTGTTTTTATGTGATAAAATGATCAAAGCTTATTTGTTTAAATAATAAACAAACTCTTTTTGGTGTAAACCTTCAGAGAGCATGTGTTTGGAATTTTTTTTTTTTTTTTTTTTGTTGGAATACTCAAATTTCAAAAGAAATATTTTAAGAATTTAAAAGGAAAATAAAGAGAAATTTTTTAGTCAATATTTACACAAAATAAACCTGACTCCGTTTTTGTGTCTCAATTTGACTATTTATTTTAAAAAAAGAATTAATAAATAAATAACTTCCTCTAAAGGAGAGAAGAGACTCGGTTCACATAGGTTCGATCTCCTCTCTAACCAATTTCTGGTTAAATATTTTTAATTTTGGGATGGAGGAGAGCAAGTACGGGTGCAGCAAATAAAGAGAGCCTTTGATGCCAAATGCTGAAAAGGAGACGTTTCGGACAAAATTTTTGTCCATCCTCAGTCCTTGTAGGCTTATAATTAATTAGGCATTGTCATTGTTGTTGCGGCACAAATTTGTGCACATGTTTATTTTTTTATAATTTTTCATGCCAAAATTTTATTTTTTGTTTAATTAATGAATTTTTTCTCTCAATAAATAAATCAGAAATCCACTAATTCAGTAGGCAGAATCAAATGTTTATATTTAAGAGATAATCATCATTTGATCCAACTCATTTCTTTCATTTATTAACTTCTTTTATTTTTTTTAATTCTATTTTATTGAGTTCTGAATCCACCTAAAAAAAGCCGATTAAATGGGTCGAATATTTTTATTTCTGAATGAGTTCCTTAAATTAGACCTGTCTAATTTCCAAGTCTGATTCATGGTTTTCCGTCTATCTCAATTTAAAAAAAATTTTATTAAAATTATTAAATGTCAGCGAAAAAAAAAAAATTAGGAATGAAGGGATTATATTAAACGGAAGTGATCTCAATTTCAATGACACGTAACTGTAAAATTTGATAAGAAGGCAATAAAAATGGCAAGAAATAATAAATAACTGATAACAACGCGACGGCTTGTTCTGTGAAATGTACAAAAAAAAATATCGCAGGCCTCTCAGAGAATTTTTTTTGAGCATTTGAGTGAGGTCCGGTTATAATTAAGTCAAAAAAAAATCAACACATTTTTCATTAAACACTTATCATGTCGTCGGAATCTTGCAAATTATATAATTTCCGGATTGAATTAAAAGATCATTTTTTTTCTCTCTCAATCAAAAAATATCAGGTCGAAAAATTTATTTTCGTCTTTTTGAGTTTTGCAAGTGGATGCCAAAAACAGATGATAAATTATTTTCGTATTTTTTTTTCTTGGATCGATAATCGCTGTAATCAAATAATTTAGAAACCCAATCCCTTTAATAATTAAGGCGGAGAAATTTTATCATTTCACACGGTGCATCTTAATACCATCAGTGACAAGTCTGAAGACAGTTTGACGTCTCTATAATTTCCTCATTAACTCTTTTTAAAATTGTTAACGAACTCTAATTTTCTAACTACGGGTCTAAATTAAAATCTGTTTATTTTAACTGTAAATAGATCATCATCAATAACCTGCTAAAAATTAGTGTGAAAAGTATCTGACATGGTCTACGATCCATTGAATATGAATTTCCTCATTAATATTATATTATATATTAAAATGTAAATATAATAAAGCAAAAATAGCAAGGATGTCAATTATCATTAGGAATTAATTATTTGGCATTTAAAACATTAAAATGCTTTTATCCTTAATGCTATAGCTAACAAGGGAAGAGAATGAATTAAAAAATCATTAGAATAGAAACATGAACATTTATTTATTCTATTTCCTTCCTTCTTTATGATTCTTTTATATCTCAATTTGTTCATTTATTATTTTACTTGCAATTTGCGTGTTTCACTTTTTTTGTAATTTTAAATAGGCTATTTACTATAATTTATTCATAGAACTAACAATTACCAATTTAGTTGCTGCCATAATTAATTATGCTAGTTTTGCCAAGTGTCATTTAATGGTTTTAAAATTTGCTCCTGGCTATAGGTCCATAAAATTAAGTAATATCAGAACAAGGGAAAAATTATCTCCTATAAGGATTTGAGATAATGTGATTGTAGATACATGTCCGGTTACTGTTTCAAGCAATGAAAATATTTCTAAATTATATTGAATAGCCGGTACCAATTAATTTAGAAAAATCGGGACGGAGTTTAAATGGCTTTAGATGCCGAAACCAGCTGCTATAAGTATTTGTGTACCCCCTTCCGCCATCAAAAAATATCGTAACCCAAAGTGTTTTCTGAAGGCTGAAACTTTCCAAAATAATAATAAACAAGTGGTCAAGTTAACTAAGGTGCTATGAGATACTAAATAGATATCGACCCAAAAAAATCCGGTGTGACTGGTCCCACAGCACACAATTTTCTATTAGCTTCGTTAATCGAAAGTTGTGTATTGTGCGCCAGTCACACCAGATTTTTTGTAATTAGTTTCCCATAGCACCTTAGTTAACTTGGCCCCTTGTTTATTATTATTTTGGAAGTTTCTTATTTGCTCGGTGTCTACAAATTTTCAGCCTTCAGAAAACAGTTTAGAAATGCTGATAAATATTACAACTTTACCGGCTTATTCTCGTTAAAGGCCCCGCTACTGGAAGTGCTGACTCTAGAGTATCTTTCCATTACTAAAATGCAATCTATTCTGAAAATATTAGCCTTCAGAAAACTCTTGCCCATTTTGGTCGCCAGCTCTTGGACTAATAGAAGAAGGATCAAAATGGAATATGAAAAGGTTTCAGAGTAAGGTTAATCCTCAGTTATTTATACAGACAATCTCTTTTATTGTGAAAATGGGACAGTGGAATTTGATTTCATTTTTGAAGTCGTTTGGCTGCTGTTATTCCAAAGTGTTTTCCATTCTTTTATCTAAAGAAACTCTCCAAGGAATAGCTTGATTGATAGAAAATCCAGATATAGCAGATAGTTAGGTCAAAAGATCTTAAATAGGCTTTTCCCAAATGTTAGGAATGTTCCTTTGGTTCATGAGAACTACATTATTTATTCTGCTGATCGGCTGAAATGATAAGCTTGTAGTTTCAAGTACGATGGGGTCAAATTCGTTTTTGTATTTCACCTTGTAAAGGTATTCGTAATCAGACGTCCACCGGGATGTTGGGGTGGTTAAAGAGGGGGGGGGGCGGCAAAAGTTCACTGTCTAGAGGCGGCAAATGCATAAATTCGTCTCTGGAGCAGTATCTTTGATTATATAGGTGGAATATGCAAAAGACAGATAATTAAGTTTTTTTTTTCAGTTGTTATTAGTATTTAATATTCAGAATCGAAGACTACTTTAAAAAAAATCTTGATTTTTCAAAGAAATTTTCCGATTAGAACCTCCAGTTTATTGTGTTTTCGATTTTTACTAACACTTTAAATCTGAAAAATATTTTTAGTCAACTTTTTTTATCAACTCTCTTTTAAAGCAAAACTTTTATATTTTTAAATAGTGTTAAAAGGTCTTTACATTAAACGCTTTAAGCTTAATTAGACAAATATTGGATTTGATATTAAAGTTAAGCTAATGCATCAAGGAAGTCATTAAGAATTCATTCATTGCATAAAGGTCAATGTTTGAATTAACACGATTTATTTGTTTAAGGAGTTATAATTAACTTTGAAAAAAAAAAAAAAAAAAACTTTCTTCGACGAGGGTAGGTTCATTAGCGAAAGATATTTTTTTAATATGTTTACAGTAAAGAAAAAAAAATTCTTAAAAAAAAAAAAGAAAATTTTCTTCTATTTTAATTAAGAATGTGTTTTCATTTTATTAAGATTATTTTTATAATATCCTGCTTAGTTTTTTAATAATTAACTTAAAAGAAAAAAACATTTGGGTAGGCTATTATAAAAATGAACACACGATAAAACGTTTTTTCTCTTTATTTCGCGAAGGAAAAAGTGAACGTAACACATTTTACTTTCGAGCTGATTTGTCGAGCATGTTAAGTCAGTCAGGTTACCGATTAGAGTGATTTTATTTATCTACTTTTTATGCTCTTTCACAAAGGGTGTGTTTTTATTTCGTTGCCTCGTTCGTCTCCTATCTTCATTATCAGCTAGCATTTTTCTTTTTTTTTAAAGACCATGTATTATCATTTAATTTGATTCCTTGATAAAATTTTTATGTTATCCATAGCGTATCACTATAAAATTTTATTTCGGACCACCCAGTGCTTGGATTTTTTAGGTAAAAGTTTCATCCTTTTAGTAGGATCTTATTAATAAAATATTTCAAAATGTTTAGGGATTTATTAAATTTTTGGCCTTTTCCAAACAAATCTCAAAGAATTTTTCCTATAGCTAAGGTAGTTGACAAATTCTGATTAGTGGTTTTAAACTTAGCATTTTTTTTTTAAATATTTTTATATTATTCATATTGAAATTGTAGCTGAAAAAGATCACTTAATAAATTAATATTAAGTTGTGACTCTGATTGTATTATTAGTCTTTAATTAAGAAAAATAATTTGCAAAAAAAGGTTTTATTCTTTCAACTTTGAAACTTCTTTTCAATTTCAGGACTTCATTATACTAGATCTTATTATAATAAATACCTTATTGAAAATTTTCAAAAAAAAAAGAAAAAAATTTCAGCAGATCATTTATTGCAATATTTGTAGGATTTGAAGAATTTACTATTTGATATCGAAACGTTGAGAAAATTATATTCTGTTATAAAAGACTCATCATATGAATATTTTTTAGATTTTAGATATATAATCTTTAGCTTCATAATTTATATTATAAATTTTCTAACTAAAAAAAGTTATTGATGCATAAAAATATTTACTTAACTCAAAGAGGACGGTACCGTTCAGTCCGTGAAACGTTCAAGGGGATTATAATAGATAGGGCCTAAGTTTGAAGAGGGGAGAGGGAGGAGATAAAAAAAGAGTCTAAAGTCAAAAATTTTGAAATTTAAATTAAAAAATTGAAACCTGGATTAGGAGCTACTATCCAAAAGCATGGTGGAACTTGGTTTTACAAAAAAGGAAAATGAAATAGTGTTTGTCGCTTTTGTTTGTGGCGAGGGGTTTGTTTTGTCAGGATTATGGTAGTTTGTGTTGCCTATCTTTAGCTGGCGGAGGCGGATGATTTTGCATGATTCTAATTAACAGTTAATTAATTATCTAACAAAGTAAAATAAATGTTTTTTGTATAAATCGATTTAAAATTAAAAAATTCCGCTTTGTAGCTTTTGAATCATGCAATTTTTTTCTGAAAAGTGATCGATCGAAAATACAAACTATTTGGGCATCCACTGACTTTGATTTCTTTCAATATAATTTTGCATTTTCAAATAAACTTCCAACCCTTTTAAATAAAAGAAAGGGGAAATAAAACGTTATGTAAAACAAGTTTATTTATATTTCAATTAAAAACAATGAAAAGAATTAAACAATTTTATAGCTTGTTCTCATATTAGCTAAATATTTATTCTAATTATTTTATCTACCCTGCTATTTATTTCACCACGGGCTTTTTTTTTTACTTTTTTTGTTATAATCTATTTATTTATATTTTTTTCCCCTAAAGGAATAAAGTGCTTTTACTTGTTCCTCGTTGACCAAATTCACTCCCACTCTTGCCATTAAAAATAATACTGAATACTAGCTACTACAGTTCATATTATCCACTCAGTAAACACACCACACACTTGAATTCAATTAAATTCGATTTATTTTCACGAACGTTGACTTTGACTATAATTGCATCACAATTTAAACTTAAAATTATCCAACCAAAATTGAACTTTTTAATAATATAAATTAGAGTAGTGCACAATTTTATTTGTTTTATTCGTCAATATTTCAAATGAAACTCTTTAATAAATTAAAATAATATTTTTAATTGAAATTAATAACTATAAAGCGTTAATTCTTTAAATGAATTAAAACAATTTATTTGAAAATTTCATCGCCTGACTCAACGAAATTGGTATGAGTTATTAAATTTGGCTCGCAATAATTTTGATTCATTAAACTTAGCCCTCTTTTATTATGAAATTCCATAGAAACCACACACATTTAATGGCAACCTATAAACTTCTCAATATTCATGCGAATTATTATTTTAAGAAATTGCTATGCTACAGGTGTGTGTTGGTTAACTTTAAACCATTTTCTTCATGAGGACACCTCTTAAAAGGTTTCTAAAGAAACTTTGTACTTTATTTCCGTTTAAATATGAATTTTATTCAAACGGCGGTAAATTTAACGATTAGTCGGTCGGTCGGTAAAAATAGAGGTGACGATGATGACGTTGGTCATTGAAAAGGATCCGCCTGCTATGCTGTTATATCCTGCTGTTTCAACTGATAATTATCCTGTTAGTGTTTATTCTAGGCACGTTAAGTTACTTTTCCTGAATAAACCACATGCTTTCCCAATACTAAGATCTTTTTTTTATAAAGCTACCTTTACTTTCTTTGCCGATAGGATTCAGAGCCGAACAAAAGATCATTATTTTTTCTCAATTTTCAAAAAAGACATCCATTTAAAATCCAATAAATAACTAAGAATAAAGATGGAAAATTTTTTAATTTGAAAAAGATTTATTTCTTCTTTTAGGATTTTATTTTCTATAAATCATAAAGATTTTGCATTGATATAATGATAGTGTTTTTCGTTTGCATTCCAAAAGTCAGGGCCGAAGTCAGAGGTGGTGGGGAATATGGACGTTCAAACCCCCCCCCACAGCAAATTTCCCCCTATAAATAAAATATAGAGAGAGAAATTTACTAGTGTAGAGTGTTAAAATTTTAAACGCTGTAAGAATTTATCAAAAGTAAGCCTATTTTATATTCTTCATTAGGGGGTGTACTATATGTTTCCAAATAATACAGGGAGAGAGGTAATCGGGTTGATCCCACCTCCGAAAAGATTTCCTGGCTACGCCTCTAACCTTTTATTACCACATATATACTTACAGAGGAATTTTTTTAGACTTCATTCGTCGTTATGAAAACCAAAAGAATTTGAATTTTCCCCAGGACAATAAATTCTAAAAAAAAAAAAAATAGATATTGTATCTATATCAATCATTTTTCATTTTTTTAACACTCACACTCGCACCCACATACCGGGTTCAAACAATCTTTTCGGCAACTTAGGCCATTTAAGAATTTAAACGATACTCGTATTTTTAATATATCTATTTGGGGTCCAGGCATTTTTATTTAAGCCATTTGGTTATCCAAATATACTGTATCTATCAATATATTACCTATATAGATGTAAACAAAGTCGTATTTTTTTCTTCAAAACTTTTTTTTTATAAAAACACTCACACTTTTTTCTCATTCACACAGTCTTTTCGGCAACTTAGGCCATTTAAGACTTTAGACGATAATCGTTATTTAATAATATATATTTATTTGGGGTCCAGGCATTCTTATTTAATCCATTTGGTATCCAAATGGCTTAAATAAAATCATCGGACTGCCTGGGGTCCGAACCCGCGACGTTTGGTATACGAGGTTAGCACGCTAACCTCTACACCAAGCCCCGAGGGCTCTTCATAACTTAAAAATAATTTTTGTTTATATTGCTTCAAATAGATTCTAATATATAATTTATATTATTAAAATATATTTCCATTTTTTTTTAAAATACCCCCATTTGTATTTCTTTGACATCTCCTCAGGAAGGATGCGATTGGCATCCGGAAAGTTGACATTTACATGAAAATTAAATAAAAAGGAATAAAAATATTATTAAATTATTTCATTTCATAATCAGGTATTTATTTTATAATCTGTGACTAGGTATAAAAACGTGACAATTATTAACTATATTCATTCTTTAAATACAAAGCAATAGATTCTTGTGTACTTGAAATAAAAAAGACATTCAAATTGCATGAGCCTAGTTATAGATTTTAAACAGACACGAACTAAGAACAGTTTTATATTATGTTCAAACCCATAAAAATATTAATTAAGTGTTGGAGACCTTTACAAGGATCTAATTAATATATTTACGACCTGCAGAGTGGCAGTCGACCCTTTATACGTTCTTAATGGGCTTTTTGCCGTTGTTCCGTCCGACTCCACCCTTCAACATCCTCTTAAGCCATCCAACCATCTTGGTACCTGGCCAAAAATTCCATTCTTTATTTGTATTTGTTTCTCGTTCCAATAAAAATACAAAGGCGGCTTCTATTCCTTTTAAATATAAATTTGATTTAAAAAAAAAAATGAATTTATTTTGAATTAAAGGAGAGAAGAATTATCTTTGAAAAATAATAATTTAATTGATTTCTCGTGAAGATGAGAATTGATTTGGATGCCTTCACCTTTGCTCTCTCATTCCTCCACCAGCACATAAAAATATGTTTACAGTGGAACAACTTGGTATAAATTGCCCAACTCGCTTTAGGATCTGTTCTCTTGATTATTCCAGTCAACTCTTATTTATTAAGTTGATTTTTCTAAAACACTCGGGAGAGTGACATTCCAGCTCGGAGAAATTCAATGGAATGAAAGACTAATAACCCTTTTCTATATTTAAATGGCTAGAAAGGGAGAGCATTTTAAAAGATTCTCGAGACAAAATATACAAAAGGCCTCTATTAATTTCGATATCACCATTCAGATATAGGCCTATATATTAGTATATAGGCTACTGTATAGAGATATATTATAAAGGAGCACGTCTATAACTGCAATTGCAAGTATCAATTATTGATAAATAAAAAATCCAAAATACTGTTTATAAAAATTATAAAATAAAGAATTTTGATTTTATTCCAAGTGAATCGCTCTTAAGTCTGGTTGTTCAGCTAGTTTTATTGTTTGGCTTTAGAATAGTTCAACAAGACATGTGAGTGTTTTTTATTGGCGAGGCCAAACATCCCATGGCCCCCGGGAATCGAACCCAGGATCTCCGCCTTTCCGGGGCATAGGCGTGCTTAGAATGGTTATTTGCCTATATTTTTTTGATTTTCTCAGCATCCCATTGACCAATCTTTCCAAGGATGTATGGTCCAGTTCTGGGTGGAAATCGTTGACTATGTATATTTTAGATCTTAAGTTGTTGTAGACATGCTAAATGAATAGGATGAGGCAAGTTGTTATTGTGGTATTCTCCTGTGTAGAGTGGATCTTGTCATTTAATGAAATAATTATTCGAGAAAATTTTATCAAGAATTTGCTTTATTTTCGATCACTATATTATCATTAATGAATTATATTTTTTCCCCATAAAATTTGAATACCTTTCATATTCACGCATTTTATTTTTATTTTCTTTTTTCCCCAAGATTTTTATTAAATTTTTCGTTTATTTAATTTTTTTTTTTGAAAAGAATTATAAGTTAACCAGATGCACAAATAAAAATCACTCTTTTTCATTTAATAACACTTTCTGAGGGAGTAAGCTTTTTTTTTCTTTCTCTCGTCAAATGAATAATGTTTCTTCTTGTGGATGAACACGAAAGAAAAATGAACTTTTCATTTCGGACTTCAATTCTAGAGAAAGGGGAGGGAGAAAGAGAAGCCGGCAGACAGGCAAGTAGGGCGGCGACGTCAGGATATTTGTACCTTTGTGCTTGTTCAATTCTTTTAATTTGTACCGCCTTTTATTCTAATGGCAAGCAGGAGATGGGTCTCTCTCTCTCGACAAGACATTTGCACGCAATCTTTCTTCCCTTCGTTTTTTAAGGTTGGGTGGGATAGCAAAGGCTTCTTCTTTCTGGGTGTTCCGAAATTCCATACGTGAAAAATACCTAATAATTAAGTAATCAGTTTCTATACAAAAGAAATGTAATTTGTAATAATTTGTATGGAGAAAGTATATTCATTGTGAATTTTAATAGACTTTTTATTCTTGGTGCTCAATTAAATTCAGAATTCTATAGTGGGTCTATGGGCATATATAATTTTATATGCGACCCGCGGAATTATGATGCATTTCCAAAGTGGCCGGAAGGTCATTTGGGTTGGCCACCCCAGATTTATATTATGTTATACCAATGACGACCGGGTGACGTTTCACTTACTGGTTCCTCGGGGTCAGCTTCCTGAGTTTCCACCGTGCTAGGCATTGTTTCATTGGTTGCCATTCACCCGGCATATCTCAAGTTATATAGATAAGGAAAATATCAATAGTTGTTGATATTAGATGGTAGATATTCTAGTGCAGCGTTTTCCAAATTGTGAGGCGCGCCTCCCTAGGGAGGCGCGGACTAGTCTAAGGGGAGGCGCGAATATTGGCCACCAAGATCAATTTTCCAAATGATTGCTAGTTTTATAAATAAAATAATTTTAATGATTCTGGGACGGAGTTTTTAATTAAAATAATAAATATGAATAAATAAAAAAAATATTTTTATATAAATTTAAATTTTTTTGTATTAAAAATTTTTGTTTTTGTATTATTTTATTAAAAGTGTAGGGGAGGGGGGGGGCGTCATACGATTAAATATTTTTAAGGGAGGCGTTGTAACATAAAGTTTGGAAACCAATGTCCTAAAGTAAAACTCATTCTAGAAAATTATACTATGTGTAAAACCCAAAGGCGGATCCAAGGAAGTTTTTCAGGGTTTTAATTTTTTTCTGACTAGACGCGAAGCTCGCCGAAGGCGATAGCATTGTTAATTATTTTATTTATTAGATTGGATAAGGGGTTGAAAAATTGAAAAGAATGTTTTTTAAATTTATTTTAGCTAAATCGAAGCCAAATAAATAGAAAACATTCAAAAAATAGCGTTGATTATTATTTTATAATATTAAGGGTTGATTAGGGATGAAATGAAGGGTTGATTATTTAAGAAAGGCCTTGGAATATTCCAAATCATTTGTTGACATTTTTTTCCATCTCTAAATATAGTCAGATTAGAGTAAACGGTATTTTTTTACTTTTAATAAAAAGGGAATTGTTATTTTCATCTGTTTTATTCCTATACAAACAGAGAGAGACAAGTCTATCTCTCGTTCAGTCGAGAGCGTGGCCTGGCTACAGGCGCTGCCTTCTTTTTTTGTGTTTAAAGTGAATCAAAGTGAATAATTAATATAGTGTAACCCACCCTGACCTCACCGTCAACCAGCACACCCTCTTGAGTGTCTTATTAAAGGTAATTATTATGCATTTTATCGTTGAAAAAAAAAATGATAGAAACAAATAATTTGACTGCGAAAAACGATTCTTTTGAATATGAAATTAAATATTTTGCATTTCACTAAGGGTAGAGGGTGAAAATAAGCTGTTGAAAGGGGGAGGTGTAGTGTAGGTGTCATTGAAAAAAATTTGTTTTTTATTTTTTATCTTTTTTGTTAAACACTTTCTTATTCACACTCACACTCACATTCACACACACACACACATACACACAGTCTTTTCGGCAACTCAAGCTTTATACGATACCCATTATTAATTAATAATATAAATATTGGGGTCCAGGCATTTCAATTTAAGCCATTTAGTTTGTCCATTTCGGACGGGGTCCAAACCCTCGACGTTCAGTATAGAAGGTAGGCACGCTACCAACTACACCAAGCCCGAGGGTATTTTTAAAATATTTTTTAAGTCACCATTATATTCTTCCTATTTGGCCTATATTTTTCCCGTTAATCAAATTACTTTAATATACTTTTACTCAGGGGTGGATTAAGGGTTTAAAATTAAAATAAAATAATTTCAAAATAAAATAACTAGCCTAAGGGGAGGGGCGAATATTGGCCACCAGGACCAATTTTCCAAATGATTGCTAGTTTTAATATAAATAAGAATGAATAAAAAAAAAATATTTTTTTTATTTATTTTATTTTATTATTTTATTAAGTACCGGTTATAATTTAAATTTTCCTTACTCTGTATGTCAATAGATAAAGAATGGTGATTTATTTTCTTTAAGAAAATATTAAGACATTATATTTTAAGATAACAATCAGACAATATATACACGTAAGCTGCAGAAGCATCATTAATAAGACGGCGCTTTTTAATTTTGGCCCCATGAAAGAAGAAGAAGCTCTCCTGTCAGAATTCGAAGTTGATGTCTGAATAACACTTGTGCGAGAATCAACCGTTTAAGGCTTAATCAAAATAAATTGACTTCGTAAAAAAACAATTTATATTTTAATTTAAAATTTAAATCTTAATATTGAATTAATAAAATGAAATAGAAATGTGTTGTGATTTTTATTTATTTTAGTTTTATCAAAGGAAAAATAAAACAACATTTTGATACATATTATTCTTCATGTTTTAAGATAACAATCTTTTTTTAATATTCCGGAACTGCGGGGTCGGCAGATATCCATACTGATTAATTATTAATATAATTATTTATATCCCCGAGGCTGGATTAAGAAAGGCGTTTCTAAAAAAAAGTATTTAAAATATTTTTGAAAATTAATATTTGGTACTAGGAGTAAAAACCTGGTGTGACTGCTCGCACACCCCATTACTTTCTCTTACCTTCGATAATTGAAAATTGTGTTCTGTACTTTTCACATCAGATTTTTTTGTATCGACATACCGGTATTCAATATTTAGTTTCCATAAAATTCGGAAAAAATTGGAATAGTACAGTGAGGGACAATATTAAGTCCCACCCATGCGTTTTCTACTTGGGATTATTTCATGGTTTTTATAAAAGAAAATGAATATCTTTATTGAAAATTTTCTAGGTTTGAACCATGAAAGTTTCCTTTAAAAAATGTATAATATTTTTTTAAAAACACTGAAATAATCACAAGTAGAAAAAGCATGGGTGGGACTTAATATTGTCCCTCACTGTACATCAGTGAAGTAGTGAACCTAACAACAAGTACATGAAGTTTTAATTTTATTTTAAGAAAATATTTAACAATTCTTGAATTTTTTAAAAATAAATAAATGCAACTGAAGGGGAAAAGGTTAAGCATTTTGGTTGCCTAATCTCAAGGCTCCACTTCGAGCACATCAGGCACTTGTGGCGCCCACTGTACTCTTTGGCTGATTTTATTTAAAAGCTTAGTTTTGAGAATACCTAATTTAAATATTAAATTTCATTCTCATAGCTCATTTATTTCATACTTTAATTTGAACATTTTGCGGGACTCACTTTTTGGGCTCGGGGAATTTTTGACATGAATGCAATACTTTCTCATACTGCATATTATGCAAATGTAGTTAAGAGAAAGTAATATTCTCGATATGTTCAAAAAAGTTATGTTTTTGTTAAGGATCTTCTTAGGTTTAATTGAAATGAAAAGTTTTTCCTTTGATTTCGATTTGTAGAAGTAAAATGATATGACTAGTGTCGCTTTGAGTTTTATTTATTTTTTTTCCGACGCACCCTCTCGCAACCATTTGTTCTTCTTGGTTGATGTGGTTAGCTTATTGTCTATTTTAATTTTTGACGCCGAGATTTTTCCTAGCGGAGTTAAATTAATGGTCTTTTTTTTTCCTTCAAAGAATCTTCTTTTTTATATGTGAATTTATATTTTTTTCTTCCATTTGTTCTTTCATTTTATAATTTCTATAATCTCATTTATTTCGAAAATTCCATATTTTTTTTTGTTTAACTTTCAAGTTAATTTTAGACATGTCAAAATATCTTCATAATTGATTTGCAGATGGAACATCGCTTCAAAACAATTTATATTGAGATATCTGACTGACAAATGAAAGGTTTTTGCTTTTTTTTTGATATCGAGTTTCCAAAAAAAAATTTTTTTTATTTTAGAGGTGATGCGTTAAAACTATGTTACTTTATATTTAAATATCTTAGAGACCCTCGATATTTTTTTTAGAGCCTAATCACTATGAGTGAATTTTTTTTTCAAGTCTTTGGCATCTGAGGCCATAAAGACTTTAAACTTATTAATATTTACTTTTATTTATACCAACTGATATCCAAATGATTTAAATATAATAATTTATAACTCACTTTTTTCCAAACAAGTTTATAATATGGCTTTTTTAATCTACTATAGGGTGTACCAAAATTTTTTTTATATTTTTATATTACTTGAAAATTATCTCTAGACGAAACACATTAGGAATATTCGAGATTAAAAACCAGTCTTGGTGGACCTCGCATCTTTTATTTTGCAAATGCCGAACATCAATTACGCCTGGTCATCTTCAGTAGGCCTACAAAAATATGATTTTTTTGTTGGTAGACCCGTATCTCAAAAAAATATATAAAAATTATTGATGTTTTTGGCTGTGGAGATTCTCGTTCGCAGGGACTTTGAACCAAGGAGATTAAATAAAAAATATTCATTCTAATGTCTATTTGCCGACGTTTCGGTCGCCAATCACGACCTTCATCAGGGCAAATAATGTCAATTCGTGTATAATTGACATTTGCCCTGATGAAGGTCGTGATTGGAGACCGAAACGTCGGTACATAATAGAAATAAAATAAAATATTTTTTTATTTAATCTCCTAGGCTGCAAAGTCTCTGCGAATCCTGGTATAAAAATTATTTTTTTTTTTTTTCCAAAGAAGCGTTTTGAATGCTAAATAGTTTTTCATATTTTTCTAACACCGGCCCCTCCATTAAAACATATTTTGTACTGAAGATTGTGGGGGTTTTTTTTTTTTTTTTTTTTTTTTTTTTTTTTTTTTTTTTTTTTTTTTTTTAATATTATTAATTTGGGGGGCCCCCCTAGACTAAAGATGATTAGGATTGAGTGAGGTTGGTCGAAATATCTGCAAAAATAAAATTATGTGAGAGTAGTCCATCAAGGCAATCACCGGATATTCTTTATTTTTATTTTATTTCGAAATCCTAATACGTAGGCTACTTTATCTTAAAATAGTTAGCGACCTGTTAGGTACAAAATACTAGTAATAAACTATTTATTCCATATGAATCTGCTCATCAACACTCCATCTTTAATAAATACTTAAAAAAAGCAATTTTTTCCAAAAAAAAAAAGAAAACAAAAAAAGCAGCTATAATTTGAAATTGCCTGGAGCATTTGAGCCGGCAGATTGCTGCCTTTCTTTCTGAGAAAAGCCAATTGTAAAGACACATTAATTATTCTTTCGATTTAATTCTTTATTAAACTTATTTTCTACCTTATATTTGTAAAATCATAATAGAAACGAGCGAGCTACGAGCCGTGTATTTTATTTATGCCTTTGTGGCGAACTCAATTTAATTTTAGGCGGGGCAAAACCACATTGAGCTGATTCATTCTGAAGCATCGAATAAACAATTGTGCAATGTGTGTCTGTGCATAATGCATGTTATACATGTGTGTGTGTGCATGTTTATGTCTGTGTTATTGAACTTAAATAAATGAAAAGAAAGAGTATGGGAACTAAAGGGCGGAACTGAATTAATAAGGATCAAATAGGATGGCTCGGGGATCAGGATGGATTGGCGATTTCAAGGCTATCAACTCCTCCTGAGGTGTCAAAATATTTAATTTAGATTAGTTACGACTTTATTTGTTCAAGGACTCTGCGAAAACTTATTTATCCAGGGTAAACTATCAATATCTATTTTGAACGGCTTGCTATTTTTGGGTTTAAAAATATAAACTGAAATTTTTTCAATATAGTAAAAACCTATTTTAAAAAAATTAATTTACAAAAAATTGTAAAAAATAAAAAATATTTAGCCCTCGGGCTTGGCGTAGTTGGTAACGCGCCTGCCTTGTATACCAAGGGTCGAGGGTTCGGATCCCAAGTAGTCCGATGATTTTATTTAAACCATTTGGATACTAAATAGCTTAAATAAGAATGCCTGGACCCCAAATATATATAATTATTAAATATTGAGTATCGTTTAAGTCTTATATGGCCTGAGTTGCCGAAAAGACTGTGTGAATGGAAAAAAAGTGTGAGTTCTTTAAAAAGAAAAAAAAATTTTTTGTTTTTAAAAAAAATAAGGAAATAATTTTTTTTTAATAAGCTATTTTCGAGATTTATGTATTTCCTGACTATTCATAGGTATATTTAACAATTTTAAGTGAGTATATTTATACTTTTTTGTGGTTGGTGTGGTCGAGGGTCTGATGGCCCTGCAAAGGAGCAGAACATTGATTGATGTTTATGGTTGGAGATCCAGGGTTAGATTCCCGGGGGATCATGGGGCGTTCATTGAGATTGAAAAATCAATTATATAGACTATATCCGTTAACAGGCAAAGAAAATTTTGATAAAATCTTTTCTTTTTAGTTCATTTTCAAATACAGTATAATTAAAAATTTGGATTATATATGTTTGTTACATACTGTTAAAGGTGGATACATCAATCGGATGACAAAAGTGCCACTGGAAAGAAAAATATCGTCTTTTTCTGATTTGAATTTTGGAAAATCTTCGATCAATCTTCTTATGTTGTTGGATATACGAATGTCTGTGTAGAAAAAATGTTTGTAGGAAAGACTCGTTGTTACGTAGCTGCCGTTAAGTCAAATGCATATATAAAAAAATTTAATTAAAGAACATGTCAAAATCTTTGAATAACGCATGTTTAATATTATATTCTAGAGATTCTTTTGTTAATAGAAGTAATTATTTTATATTAAACAAAACATCAGAATGTTGTTGGATTTAAATGATAATATAAGAACAATGTTCTCTTGTGCTTAAAGCAACGTCAATAATTTTTCGAAAATAAATTCCAGAGACCTTGAGGCTGTCTTTCCAGTTGTAGCCAATGTACATTTCCAGGCCATTAACTGCCCATTTCGAAGAAGATGCTATGTCTTTACGGTCCAGTTCTTTCCTCATTCAGTTATTATTCGTTCAAGGATCAATAAATAATTCAAAAACAAAACACCGGAAAAAGTTATCTTTATTCAAAAATAAATATTCTTGAATATTAATACTGCAAAACATATCAGTAAAAAATAAATTTTAATATTAGACTAAAAGCATTGTCAAATTCCAGAAGTGCTTTGATTAAATTAAATTTGCTTTAAAATTTGTTGAAACCGGGGCGTTACTTTCTCATAAATCAATTAAAATGTCTTTCTAGTAAATTACCCAAAGGAAGCTGGTTATTATTCAATAACTGAAGACATAGGCGTTGTCTTTAGATATATTTGATCGCTCGTTTTTTTTTTTTTCTTCCGCCTCAAATATTGAGAATTAATGAACTAAACCGTTCCTATTTATTGTTTGTTATATGAAACTATAAAATTTATTCAATTCAAGAAAGAGAGGGAAATAAATGATAGCGTTTTTGTTTGGATAGGATGAATGCAAATGTAAACGAGGCAGGGAGTGCTGACAATAAATACAAATACAAAGAGTTTGTATTCTAAATTTATTTTATTTTACTTTCTGATATTAGAGATGCTTTCTTATTATTATTATTATTTCTTTTTTTTATGTTACAATCGTGTTCACAGATCTTACAAACTTAATTATACAAATGGAATTAATTTTCTAAATCGTTAATAAATAACATCATAATTATTTGGAGGAATGGTTATACTGTAGGCCTTGTGAATTTTGATAACTTGGTTCGATTCCAGTCAGTTGTTTGTGATTTTAGGCTAGAGTTGTTTGCAGGCTTGAAATAAGGGTTTTATTTTCAAAAAATATTTTAATTTAGGTTTGAGAACCTTTGGTTTAAATGAATAAAATTAGTTAAAACAATAGGTGATATGTTTTAATATATTTATTGGTATAAATACTTCATATATATTTTAACTCTTAAGTGTGTAATCTTCAGAAGTAAAACAAGTACTCTGAAGGTGACACTATTGTTAAAAACATACTCAAATTTGTATCATTTCTGAAGATGGCACACTAAGTATTCAAATAAGTAACAAATATTTATACCAATAAATGAAACTTAACACCTAGTGTTTTTAATTAATTTTATCTACTTATATTATTTCGATTAGAGCCAACAGTTATCAGTAATTATGGCTAAATTTCAAAATGTTTATAGCTGTGTATTAAATAATAGTCTATTAGAAATAAAAGAAAAGAGCAGCTAGGTTTTTTCTTTATTATTTATCTCAGCCTAACGCTGACGTTTCGATACGACAGGGATCATCTTATAACTATTCTGAAACTGGTCTCGGAACAGTAGACATTGTAAAAAATTTGTATAATATATTCTGGATAGGTGAAAAGAAGAAGAAGAAAATTCGCAGCTAGTTGTATTTCATTATTTTTATTCCCGTAATGTTGACGTTTCGATCCCGGTCGATCGAAACGTCAACATAATGGGAATACAAATAATAAAATACAACTAGCTGCGAATTTCTTCTTCTTCTTTTCACCTATCCTGATTGAACTACCAGCTATAAGCTCTACGTATCTATAATATCTTCTATTTTATATTTATATTGCATATGAAAATCGAATTCAAGAAAACCCCCATGTGTTATGACTAGCCTCTATGCTCTGAAGATGAACCTGTCGGGATCGAAATGTCAACGTGAAGCTGAGATTAATAAAAAAGAAAAAGACCTAGCTGCACTTCTCTTTTACAATATTTTTAATAATATTATAACTAAATTGTTTAAATGGCTTCAGATGCCTAATAAAAAAACTTTTTATATTTAATTAATTTATTTTTTTGTTTTCCATCGCAGAAATCCATTTACATATCATTTTGACCAGTTATTTGTAATAAAGCCATCTGAAATATCATATCGATCAATTTCATTTTATTTCAACACAATGAAATATAGCTGCTCCCTTTAAAAGCTAGAGGGTCCTTGCAAAAATATAGTTATCGCTTCAGCCTGTCTTCATCTATTATCTGAATCATCGCCAATAGAGCCTGTCAATTTTGGACTCCCTGGGGGCCCGCATCGCCCATCGCTCGTTCCCCAGGAAGTTAGTCCACCCACATAACTAATCAATATTTTATTCAACTTAAATGTTTCTGTTGTTTGGTTTCAAACTTTATATTGAAAGACTAATGGCCTAAATAAATATTTTTATTTAATATTAATAATAAGAATATTGGAACGAAGAAATAGATGAGATTAGATATCTCTACAAAACTGTCAACGAGATTTATCTTAGGACCCTTTTTCGGGTAGAAACCCAGACATTCATCGTCTTAAGAGACAGAACAAATCATCCATCACTTGGACGACAGGCCGATTACAAATTTATGGAAATTTGATGGGAGAGTGAAATAAACAAAAACAAACTCAAATTCTAACCTAGTGACATCATTTATCAGAAGATAGAAGGAAAAAAAAAAACTGATTTTTAGAAACCCTTTCAAATTTTCAATTCATTTCAGGTAGTCCTTATGAATGGCTCCATTAACCCAAGGGCAAAGAACCATAAAATCCCGTACATCAAAGGAAAGGTTATTTTTAAATCGTTTATTGAATAAAAAAAGGCACTTTTGGAGTCTTTATTTGACTTTGGTCTCAGTTCTTTATAATTCACTAACACCTAGTAAAGTATCAATGGACCATTTTATAGGATCACTTATAAGAAAAAAACACGAAGGAGAGAGAGAGAGAGAGGATATGTTTATTTATAATTTATGGAGAATAAGGCTCGTATTCATTCCTAAAAAAAATCGTAACTTATATTAGGGTTTGGATTTTGCATTTAACGTGTTTTTTTTTTTTGGAACGAAGTTCGCGGCTTACGGTAGGGTGAATTGGCAGAAAACATCACGTAACAAAAAACCGTTATAGCGCCGACGGAGGAAGGCGAAGCTAGCCGAAGACTTGGCGAGACCACGCCTAACCACCGACTCTAGAGAATTATCTTTCTCTCTGAGATTAAATTATATTCGGAGTTGAAGAAAAGGCGTGAGGAAGTTCGTTCCTGGCAGGGGTGCCACTCGGTTGCTTTTTGTTCTAAATATTCATAAAATTATTTGTCCTAGGAGACATTCAAACAAATTCTTTTATGATTTTTGATGTATGAGAGTCCTCTAAATTTGTATAACTTAAATGAGATTTCTTTTTAATTAATTAATTAGAGACAGACGTCCTAAACAAGCTTTCGGATTGGCTAGAGCAGGCACGATCTCAACGCAATAAGATAATAGCTTCTCATTGAATTTTTATGTCTAGTAGACGGTGTTTATTATCGATTTCATTAATATGTATAAGCTTTTTAAATTAGATTATACACATTTGATTTTAGATCAAAACAACGTAAACATTTATTTGCACTATCCATTTATTTGAATTCATATTTTATTGAGCAAAGAAAAAGTTGTTGAGACCATAAAAAAAAAAATACTTTAATTTTCCAGACCATTTAAGAAAAATTTGATTTCAATTTCTATTTCCGCCAATAAAAAAATCAATTCGGCAAAATTGTTATTTCTTTGATGATATTATTATTTTTTACCAAACGAAAACAATTCTCTATAATAGTGGAGTGGGGTAATGAACTATGGTCATTATTTCATGTTCATGTAAACAAATATTTTCATAATTAAAATTGCCAATCAACTTTAAAATATAATTATTTTATAACATTAATTTTTTATTAATTTTATCAAATATGAATATGAAATTTTATTGCTGTGTGAGTAGTTGAAGAGAGGAAAAATCATTTCTATATATTTGAAAATAATGCAGCTGATGTTATTCCAAAATTTATTAAATTTACAGCCACTACTGTCGTTTCGGTTTTGCTTTGAGCCATAGACTTTAGTAAATTATAATATGGGGGAGGGGGAAGGGTTTAGGACTTGCCAGATAAACATTTACCGTCCTCTTTATGAAAAGGAGGCTTGATTAGACACACACACACACACGTCTAAATTACAAAATATTTGGTCCAGAGGATGGAAAGAAAATTGTGATTCCCAATAATATTGGGGGAACTTTATATCGCCTTCTGCGGATTCAGATTCTAGGGGTGTATGAACTCTCGAAACCATTGGCGTAGCCAGAAATTTTTGATGAGGGGGGGGGAATCAAGATATTTTTTTCAAAAATTTAAGATTATTTTAGGGTATTTATAAATCATTTTGGCTTGTTTTTTTAGCTAGAGTAAATTTTACTTTCTCTATGAAATATAATTTGTATTAAATATCTAGTCATGACTTGGGTCCCATGGGGGAGGGGGATTTGAACCACAACCACCCCCTGCTACGCCTATGCTCGAAACCATCCCGTGGGCTTGCTTATGGTTTGAACCACCGATGGTTTTGTGATTCATTCATTTTTTCCACTCCTTGATTATTTTATTGTTTGCATTTTTCACTTTTTTTTGAATATTTTATGAAAGGATAAACATTTTCAAGTTTTTTTTTTTTTTTTACAAATATTAGGATAAGATAATTTTTCGAGACCAAACTTTTTATTTTTATTTTATTAGGCCGGGAGCCAGAGGATATCCTTAATATATTCAATCTTAGTTAAATGACTTCCCCAAAACTTTCTCGTATTCTTTTGGAATTACGTATGGGTGTGTGTGTGTATGTGGAACACGATTGTTTAAAAACGCTAGCAGCCAGATCGATGAAATTCGGTATATTTTCGCTAGATTTCTATCAACTTTTGGATTAAATACGTCACCTAAAAGTAGTACTTTACCTAAAAAGTTTTTTCAAAAAAAAAAGGTAAAAAAATAAGCTGTGACTTTTGTATCGAGATATATTTAGTTGCTCTTAGCTCTTTGCGTTGAGCTACGAATGCTTCTCACATTAGTAAAGAGTACTTCAAACAATTTCCTCGAAGAATTTTACTGATGTATTTTTTAAAAATCATCTAAATAATAGTTGATTTTTGAATTTTAATCAAAATCGTTATTTTGAGAAAATCGAAAAAAACTAAAAAATACTTAAGTAAAGTACTAGAACTGTTTGATCGATTTTGTTCAAAAGCTTATTGTAACTGTCCGGAAGGGTACCTAAATTAAATATGAAATTTCAACCTCGTAGCTCATTTCCTTCATGCCTTAAATTATCATATCAATTTGCGGGACCCACTTTTTGGACTCAGGAGACCTCAGAACATGTATTTCCATCAAAATCTCACATCTAATTTTTGACATGATCGCAATGCTTTCACACTCTATTATTACATGCGTTATATAAGAAGAGAAAGTAAAAATTTACATTCCCTAGAAAATATTAATTATTATTATTATTAACTATTATTATATTATAATAAGATTATTATAACTATTGTAGTCAAAACTCTAGTAAGCTTATATTTAGAATAATATTTATATTCCTTCAGTCCTTTATTTTTTTGTTTCTAATAGCTAGTCTACCCAGAAGCCATTGATAGTTAAGGTTTAGTAATAATGAATTTAAAAAAAAAAATACTTTAATTAATGAGAAAACCAGGATCCTTGAAACAATTACACAAATAAACACGCATTGGAATGCCCTTCTAATAGATGATGTGCAATTAAATTGGCGTGATTTATCGTCGATTCGACCCTAAGAGGTGGTGGCTTTTTTTTTTTGCCTTTCAAGTGGCTTGAAGATTTAAGTGGGAGAAGGAAAGGTCCTCGAAATCGAGGACCTTGTCGAGTGACATCCTTAAAAGGGTGTGGGAGTCAGGGGTCTGTCACCTAAAACCCCGGAGGCTGTCGTTAACTTGTCAAGACGTTTCGGTAGTGAGAGAAATTGTCACACGCGACTATTTTGTATACGCGACTGTCATATTAATCCAACACGAAGCTGGTCGGGAATCGGTATGCTATTTTATTTGTCAGGATGCCAACCAAACAACAGATAGGTGTTCACTGATAATGTCTGATTTTTAATGAACACAAGTTCTCGAATTCCTTAACAAAATGAAGTTAATATCATTTGTCACATGGACATGGCAGCCAGAAGCATAAAAATTGTCATTTTGTACGTTAAAAAGATTATGTAAGAGAAAAATATCGAGAATGTACGACAGTTGAATAAATATGAGAGAGAGGAAAAAATTAATTTGGAAATAAAAAAAAAAAAAATTATTATTGATCAAAAAAAAATTTAGGTCAAATCAACTGAAATTTTATTATCACGTCTCGTTAATTTAATTTATATTGACATAATTGAAATTGCGTTAAATAATTAAATGGAGATAATAGATGATTGTAATTTAATAATCAACAATAAATATATCCTCAATTGTCTGCTTTTTTTTTTGTTATTGTAATTTTTGATGGAATTTTATAAAAGATTTTTTTTATTGAATTCACCAGACCCGCATTCAGGTGGATCCCTCTTGTAATAATTTTGTGCATAAACATGCGTATATATTTATATAGAAGTACTAATAGTGCATACAATAGCTTAAATAAGCCCCTTGTCCAGTGAATATCTAAATTTTTTTATTACCGGCTACAGCCGAAGCCATTCAGCCCCTTTTTTATATTTACATTTATTAATTTATTTTAAACATTAACATTCTTTTGAAATATTTATTTTGTAATATGCTTTTCTTATTAGGACTTTTTTTTTTAACACTCACACTTTTTTCTCATTCACACTCAACGCTCACACACACATTCACAGTCTTTTCGGGGCAACTTAGGCCATTTAAGACTTTGACGATAACCGTTATATTAATATTATATATATTTGGGGTCCAGGCATTTCTATTTAAGTCCATTTGGTATCCAAATGGCTTAAATAAAATTATCGGACTGCCTGGGGTCCGAACCCGCGACTTTTGGTGAACGAGGTTAGCACGCTAACCTCTAAAACTTAATATTATTGTTAAAATGTTGTTTTTTTTTAATGTTTTTTATATGTAGGCCTATATAATTTTTGATGTATTTTGTGAAACTGGCAGAAAGACCGCTGGTCAGGAGCCAAAATAATAATAATAATAATAATAATAATAATAATAATAAAAAAATGTTTAATATATTATTTGAAACTGCATATACTGTACTGTATTTGATGGCTTTCATCGACGCCTCTAGCATTAAAATCTTATATATAAAATATAATTAAATATTTTATTTTTTTTCCAGTTGGCGTTGGTGAACTTCATTCTCATACCAATCCGCGGTTCTACATTGATTGGCCTTGCTTGACAACTAAGATGTTCGAGTCGGTTGCAAGGCGCGGCCAGCGAGGGTGAGTTTAAAATTGTATCTTTTTTTTGCCAACTGATTAAACATAGTGAATAGATTTTTTTTTCTACTGATATAAAATTTTAATTTATTAATATTCAAGAAATAAAATATTGCGTAAAATTATATTTTTTTTTCTTAAATTATATGATAAAAATGAATATGATAGAATATGAGTAAACTTATAAAAAGTCTGAGATCAAGGGCGGATCCAGAGGTGTTTCTCGGGGGGGGGGGTAATCTGGTGTGACTCGTCGCACAGCACACTATTTTTTTTAATTTCGGTAATTTAAAAGCGCATTCTGTACTTGTTTGCCAGAATATAAATACACATCAAATTCTTAAGTATTAATTTTTAAAATTTTACATTAAAAATAAATTTTTTTGCGAAAAAAAGGTATTTTTTTCGAATCTTGGGGGGGGTAATTACCCCTTTACCCCCCCCCCCCCCCCATTGTATCCGCCCTTGTCTGAGATAGAAACAGACTTATTAAAGATTAAATAAAAAACAGGTGAAATTGGCATGAATGTGATAAGCAACACTATTTCAAGTTGACATTTCGATCGAGTGCCGTGATCTTTTTCAGGATTTAAATATGACCATTCTAATTAGAATGTCATGGCACATGACTGAGACGTCGACATTAAATATTAATCCAGTAACTAATCGCAGCTAATCTCTTCTATTTCTTGCTATTTAATCCAAAAATTTTTGATTATAAATCGATTGCTATCGAAAATAAATTGAAACATTTTAATTTTTAATATTTAATCGAATAATAAAGCAACAGGATCTTCGGTGCGTATTTTATTAAAAATTTATATTCACATATTAAGAATGAGTTTATTATGGTCGTGTGTTAAAGGAAAAAAAAATAAATTTCGGCCTCTCGTAAAATTTGTTATTCCCAAGCCAACATTGCATCACATAAAATGAATAGCCCAGAGACGTTTCTCGAATATTTGAAAATCATATTGCCCCCACCCTCCTCTTTCTCCGGTAGAAATACCATCAAGTTTCATCGACTTGGGTGGTGACTTTTGTCAAGACAAAAAAAAAAAAGAGAGACGGGGGAACTTGAACCAAATTGTGTAGTGAAAAATTTCCACGCTTCATGAACGAAAGAAGTTAAAAAAAAATCTCTAAATACCCAAGCTTCTGATGATGTTATCATAAATTCCTTGGAGGGAATTCAGAGTAACTTACTCTTCGCTCTGGCTGATAATCGAGGTCTTCTATCAGTGACGCCATTAATAAGAGGCCCTTTGCTTAATAGATTCTAAAAGTAGGGCTGGATGATATCTCAATATTAGATTTTTAGGTCGGAATGAGAATTTTGATAATTATATTTATAGGTAGGCTTTTATTTAAATTAGTGATTTCTACTCTGCGTTGAATAGAATTATTTGAGGAGGGGGAGGGAAGCAGACATTTGCCGCCCCCCCACCAAGATTATAGTCTATAAACTATATATAAACATGTCTATTTTTTGTAAATTAAACTCTAATCAATTTAATACTCTAAAACAGCTTTTTCCAAACTGTTCAATGTTGAAATAAATTTTTTATAAAAAATCTGGTGTGACTGGTCACACAGCACACAACTTTCTCTTTAGGTAATCGAAAGTTATGTTATGTGCTTGTCACACCAGATTTTTTGTGTCGAAATGTATTTAGTTTTCGACAGTACGGAACTTTCGATTTTCAAGATGTAAAATTTATAAGTATGGGAAAATATTTATATTTTGATACCAATAATTTCTCCTATCTTTAGTACAAGAGTAAAGTGGTCTTCAGAATATTGCAATGGCAAAATGAGAATATACATTTTAAAGAACATCTAAAAAATAATTGATTTTTGAATTTTAAACAAAATCGATAAAGCGAATTTTGAGAAAATCGAAAAAAACTGAAAAAGTCCATCAGTAAAGTACTAGTACTCTTTGATCAGTTTTGTTCAAAAGCTTCGTGTCACGTCCCATCGGGGTGCATAACTTAAATATAAAATTTCAACTTCCTACCTCTTTTCGTTCTTGAGATATTTTGTTCACAAACACACAGACGGACCATATCGCGAAAACCACTTTTTTGGTTTCAGGGGACCTCAAAACGTGTATATCCGTCAAAATCTCGACATCGAATTTTTGACATGAATCCAATAGTTTCTCTCTATATATATTAACATATATAGAGGTAAGAGAAAGTAATAAATAAAAATATGAAGAAAAAAAAATTAGAAATTATTTTAATTATTTAAGGGTTGATAAGGGGTTAAGAGGTGTGGAAATATTTAACAAATTTCTCAAAATGTTTATTTGTTGGTCGGCCAAACTATTTAAAAATAAATATTTAAATAATATTTTTTTTTCCATCTTTAGATAAGACTAAAAAGTAATTTTTTATCAAGAGAGTTTTTTTTTTTTTTTTTTTCTAAATCAAATAAAAAGTGAAAAAATATTGAAGAACGAATTGGGCATGTTTTAAATCATTTGATATTTTATTCTAAAGTTAGATTAGAAAAGAATTTTTATTTTTATTTTTTATAAAATGGGAATGCTTATTTCAATTCTTTTCTTTATGAACTCAAACAAGCATAGACTTCTCTCTCAGTTGAGTGAGAGACGTCGCGTCGGCTCGCTCTCTCCTCTCGTTTCTTTTCTATTACTATAGTGAATTTTTTTTTAAAGTGAATTATTATATAGTGTAATAGTGCAACTTACCCTGGGCACATATCGTCAGTCAACCCACTCCACTTGATCATTTTATTAAAGGTAATTAATATTCTTTTTTTTTTTTTTTTTTGAAGAAAAATGTTATTATTTTTTTATATTATAAAAAATGAGCCTTTCGAATTTTAAAAGGATTACTAAATGAATAAGAGGGAGAAGTGGACGGGGTGGAAAACAAAGAATTATCCAAAAATCCTTTATAAAATGTTTATTTTAAACAAAATAATTTTTTACTTTCTCTTACCTATATGTATATGTTAATTAATATACATACATGTCAAGGGCGGATCGAGAGGTGTTTCTCGGGAGGGGGGGGTAATCTGGTGTGACTCGTCGCACAGCACACAATTTTTTCTTAATTTCGGTAATTTTAAAGGCGCATTCTGTACTTGTTTGCCAGAATATAAATACAAATCAAATTTTTAAGTATTAATTTTTAAAATTTTACATTAAAAATAAATTTTTTTGCGAAAAAAGGTATTTTTTCAAATCTCGGGGAGGGGGGTAATTACCCCTTTACCCCCTGTATCCGCTCTTGATACATGTATATATAGAAAGTATTGGTTTCGTGTCAAAAATTCGATGTCGAGATTTTGATGCACTGTTAAAAATTTTCGAGCCATATTCATACACATGTATAGGAAGTCTGTTACACAAACTGTTTATGAATATTCAATTTGGGTATATGAGAAAGTTCATATACCAAAAATGAACTTTCATATTCGGGTATGTGAAAAAATTCATTTTCGGGTATATGAATAAATTCATTTTTGGTATATGAAATTTAAATTACGGGTATATGAAAAAATTCATTTTCGGGTATATGAATAAATTCATTTTTGGTATATGAAATTTAAATTACGGGTTTATGAGAAATAATATACTTTTTTGTGAAAAATGAAAGTAGGAGAACTTTTAATTATAGACCACATATTTGTATTAAATATTTATTAAAAATATATAAATACTGTACAAATATATATATTTTTAATAAATATTTAATACAAATATGTGGTCTATAATTAAAAATTCTCCTAATAATAATATTTCAAACCACAAAAGCTTTAATAAACAAAAATTAAAGTCCTTACGAGTTTATACTTTTGAGGGAAAGTGAGTGGTCTAGATGAAATAATAGTTTTTTTTATTTATTTTATTTTTTATTTATTAAAAAAAAATTATATTATATTAAAATATACAATTTTACTAAATAATAAAACAAATTAAAGTATTAAAATAATAAATTTGTATCAAAAAATAAATTTTTATACATTTCCAAGTAAATTTAACACAAATACAAATCATTTTAATTATTTAATACAAAAAATATGTCGATTTTCATCTTCTTTGAGAAGAAATCCTGGTTTATTCCCTGCTTGGAGTATTAACTAACCTCACCTGAAAAAAGACAAACTAATTGATTTGAAATTGAGAAAAAAAAATTTCAATGAAAAAATTCAAATTCAATACTTACGATTTTGTTAGTAAAATGTTCCAATATATTGATTAAATATTTATATTTCATTTTAAATAATAATACACGTTCAATTATCTATGCGTTAAATCAGCTACTTCAAAAACAGAATTTGCTGGCAACCAGAGTTGGCAAGTTTTATCCCGCCGAGTATAATGCACGGTTTTATACATGTATAAAACTATCGCGGATAAAACTAGGCCGATGTATAAAAGGTATAAAACTGTAAAAAACCAATTCTCTCACCCTGAAAAAACAGCTTAAAAGCTTTTCATATTTTATAATGTTCTAAAGCATTGACGATGTTGTTTGCTTTTTATTTAGTGAATAATATAATCAAAATGTTAATAATTGAAAAATGAAATTTTATTTGAACTTCCTTTCTCGTCGGGTTTGCGCATGCGCATCCAAGTTTTATACATTTTATACGTTTTATACAAGTTTTATCCGCAATTTTTGTATAAAACTGCAAAATTGTGTATAAAACCCAACTCTGGTGCCAACCTAACCAATTTTTGTATATTTTAAAATTAATTATTTTGGTGAAATTGTTCATTTTAATTTTAATTTTTATAGCTATTTAGTTGAATTATTTTATAAAAATTATTTAATTAGTATGATTTTAATATACTTCATAAATATTTAAATAGTTTAGAGCGCGAATTTCAAACCAGAATTTAATAAATTTAGATTTGTGAAATAAATTTTAAAAGAATAATTTCAAGTTTCCTTAAAATAATATTAATAAAAATTCCTTGAGGTAGTCGAGTTATTTGAGAACGTTTAGACCAGTGATTCTCAACTTGTCACCGTACACTTTTAACGATTTCAAAATTTGGCGGCACACAAAGAAAAAGATAAGTTTAAAAGTTGGTAATTTGTTCATAAACTTTTATATTAATTTTATTTCACATCCTGGGTGTATTAAAATTAAACTACGAAAAGTATATGAAAAAAGAAGGAAAATTCATATTTTTTTTAAAGCGATACTTATTCATATACTTGTATATTAATTTTAGCTCATATCCTGGTCTATTAAAATTAAACCACCAAAGTTTATGAGATATGAATGAAAATTCATATTTTTTTTTACAGTGTGGATATATACGTTTGGAGGTCCCCTGAGTCCAAAAAAGTGGTTTTCGCGACATGGTCTGTCTGTGTGTGGGTGTGTGTTCAATTTTAAGCATGAAGGAATTGAGCTAGGCGGTTGAAATTTTATATTTAAGTTAGACACCCCCCTAATAATTCAAAAACATAAAAATATTTATTTTGATTTTATATTGGCTTTTAATTTATATTTATAAGATTATAGGGTGGGAAAGTGGGGTGTGTAATAATACAATATAACTTACATTTTTTACTGATAATCGTCATAACATGGATTTTTCCTTACCTGCAACAAAAGAAATAAAAAATTAATTTTTTTCTTAGTAGGAGAAACTAAAAACAAAATTATAATTTCTGTTGAAAAATTTTTATTCTATATGAATAGGAGTCGTTATTAATTACGAGAAAGTTGTGTTCTGTGATTGTCACACCAGATTTTTTGTGTGGACATATATTCAGTTTCCGATAGTAAGATAGGTATAACATTTCATAACATTGCTATAATACAAGTCTCAAAAAATGAATATTTATTATTTTATCACTTAAATTTACTTTATTATTTTTTAATAATAAACATACTTTAAATAATAATAAATACTTAAATTTCTCAATTTCTAAACACATGGCTGATTGTGATTCGATGAAGGCATACAAAGACCAGACACTCACTCAGCTGAAGGGTGTTAGGGTGATAGAGTCTCGAATAAATAAATAAATACGAGCACTTCTTGGAGAAGAGCAGGAGAGGAAGGGGTGAATGATCTTGGGTGGGATGAGAGACTGGCCTTTAAATAATCGTTAAAGAGGTGAAGGGTGACAACCCAGGAAACGTTCCATATAATCAACCCTTTGTTTAGGGCTGGGGACACGTGAGTGCACACACGCGGCGCCCTTTCCCTTCAGTGTGGAAAGTGGAAACTGTAAACTGCGCATCCTGTCTCTGTCATGCTAATACAGCCATGTATATTCGGTATATTCCCTTAGGTATCAGTCAGTAGACCAGAAATTATTTTCACACAATGAATAATAAATAAAAGCGGAATTTCAAGAGAATTTAAATATTCTCTACCCTAACCTCAGTTTATGATATTTTATAAGGGGAACAAAATAAATTTACGTCATATTAATGGACGCGATTTCGCTCTTTATTCATTATATAATAATGAATAAATTTTCTAAAAAAAAAATTTTTTTTACCATTGATTGCAATTGGAGAATAGTCAACCGTAACAAAATTCTCGTAAATAAATATTCACAATAATTATGATGGATGTGGCTGCTTTGTTCCATAAACAGGAATAAAATCAGATAAAAAATTATTTATTAAAAAAAAAAAAATAAAAAAATTAGGTGTTGGCTGTGTCTTCTACACAGCCGGTGGCCTTTTAACGTGACAACGTCTTTTGCTTGACTTCAAAAAATTTTATCTATACCTATATTGAAATATAAAGAGAGAAAATATTGTTTTTTTTTTTTACTAGTAATTTGTTTTCATAAATAAACATGTTCAAACATTTTCATTGAAACAATATATGACAGGTGTGGCTTTTTTATCCATTAAGGGCGACTTATGCTTAAAAAGTGAGGTTTTTCGAGAAAAAAACTAATTTTGGAGTTAATTACTCGGGATTTTTTTATTTATTCTATTAGAGGATTTTTTCTGCACCAAATGACATCTCATTTAGTCTGATTAGCCGTTCGGAATCTACAGGGGTTTAAATTTTCGAAAACGAAATCCCGCCGAGTGCTCTCATGCGGTAAAATGACGTCATATCAAAAAAAGAAAAAAACCCCGGGGGTATTGAACCACTCTTTCTAAAACTATATTTAGATTTAATATAGCTTTTATGGTCAAGTCGCTATGCGTTGCACAAGTAGGGCTATTTTTCGATATTTTTTTGCCTAAAAAATGAGGTTTTTCGAGAAAAAACTAATTTTGGAGTTAATTACTCGGGATTTTTTTATTTATTCTATTAGAGGTTATCTTTCTGCACCAAATGACATCTCATTTAATCAGATCTGATTAGCCGTTCGGAATCTACAGGGGTTTAAAATATCAAATTAGAATTTACTGCAGCGCGGTAAAATAAAATGATAGGAAAAAATAAATGGTGAAATCTTTAGCTGAAAACTCATTCTTTCTAACCGTATATTCCCCATAATTATACCTCTTAAGACAGAGGAGTTATTCAAGCTGATAAACTTTTTCGTGCATGCCCCTCTAACATGATTTGTAAGACGTTGTCACGTCAAAAAAAAATCTATTTTTATTTATTAACTAGTCGGAAAGCCCGCCTTCGGCGCGCTGCGCTTCCTGGACCCCCTTGCTCGCCTGAGCGAGCAATTATTTTGTCAATTTAGGATATTTTTTGTTGCATTGCAAATGCCCCGGCACCCCCTGGTTAGGCCATGGCTATAAATCATGTCATAAAACTGTCAAAAATCTAAATTTTTGTCCAGAAATTGAAGAAATTTGATTATAATTATGTTAAATACAAAATGCTTAGCCCCGAGTATGATCATAAATGTGACCGAAAGGTCGGCTTAGGCTTGTAATATTTAATTGAATAAACTTCGCTCATTCAAGGGAGGATCCAGAGATGTTTCTCGGGGGGGGGGGTGATCTGGTGTGACTCTTCGCACAGCACACAATTTTTTCTTAATTTCGATAATTTAAAGGGGCATTCTGTACTTGTTTGCCAGAATATAAATACAAATCAAAATTTTAAGTATTAATTTTTAAAGTTTTACATTAAAAATAAATTTTTTTCGAAAAAAAGTATCTTTTTCAAATCTCGGGGGGGGGATCCCCTTTACCCCCCCCCCCCCCCCCCTTGCGCTCATTTAACATAATTTTTATTATGAAAATCAGAATTAATAAAAAAAGTATTTCTACCCATAAATAATATACAAGTTTGCTTTTCATTTACACCTACAGGATTTGATATTAATTTGAAACTTAATACAAAACTTCAAATATTTTTCTGATTTGGCATTGTCTTCTTATAACTCAATTTTTTGATTATATTCTAAAAAATTTTAGATCTCACAGATGTGACACAAAAAATTTGGCGTGACAGACAGAGGCATTCTCTTCGCTTCCGTAATTGAAAGTTGTGTGTTGTGTTACACCAGATTTTTTTATTCGTTAGGGCTTAGATTTCATTATAATTAGATGCTATCTAATTAAATAGCAAAAAATAAACTCTCCGTTTTTGTTTGACCTTATTTATTATCTCCGCTATCTTGATGGCAATTCTCGTCTCTTCTTCACTTTGGCTAGATTTTCGGACTATAAAAAATGATGACAAGTCAAGGCAGAGTTAGTTTACGTGTTGTCTTCTCAATTTATAAAGCTTTTTATTTCATTCGAAAACAAGCAGAGAATAAATTTATAAAGCAAAACTTTTACTCACTATTTTAATGTTGGTAATACCAATGTATAATTTCTCGTATTAAATGTACTTTTATAATGGATAATTAATTAGCTTTCTTGGATAAAAAATTCAAATAATTCAATTGAGATTGTCCCAGATGTAACAACCTTTATAATCTTAGCTGAATTGTACCTGAAAATAAGCTTTTGATCAAAATCTGCCAAAGAGTACTAGTACTTTACTGAAGTACTTTTTCACTTTTTTCCGATTTTCCTTTAGATGCTCTTTCAAATGTATATTCTCATTTTTCTCTCAAAATTGTTTGAAGTACACTTTACTCTTGTATTTAATTAGGAAAAATGTCTGACATGCTAACAAAATATAAATATTTTCTTTTGTTTATAAATTTTACATTTTCAATTCTAATATACCGGCGGAAATTAAATATATCTCGACACAAAAAATCTGGTGTGACAAGCACAGAACACAACTTTCACTTACCGAAGATAAGAGAAAATATTGTGCTGTGCGACCAATCACACCAGATTATTATTTTTATTTCAAGTTTGGAAGGGGGCAGCTGCCTCCTTGGATACACCCCATGTCCATGGATCCACTATTATGTATAATGGGGCGGTAAAGTAAAATTATTCAAACGTTTGATTAAAATGTTTTAATCTCTTATCATTGTTAGTATTTTCTTTTATAAAAAAAAACATAACTGATATCTTTTGATGTTTTTTTTTTAATAAAGAAATGATAAATATTTATTTTTATAATGAACTTTGACTTAAATTAGAATAAATAAATTAATAAAAAAACAAATGTTAAAAATTAATGCGAATTTCCTACTCGTGAGTTGGATGACCTGATCAAATTTCTTGGTCCACTAAAGGCAACCGGTTTTTTTTTTTTTTTTTTTTAAGTGCTCCCAAACCCTTTTTACCTCTCGTTTGATGTCGATTTGATTCTGTTTACAGTTAAACGGATTTTATGTTCGACTAAAGGGAAGCCTTTAATACAATTTTACGAGAGAATTGTCCTCTTGAACTTCCCCTAGCCCTTGGGTTTTTGTTTTTGTGTGTATATGAATGGGATTAGTTTGGGGAATAAAAAAAAAAAACGGAAAGAACTTAAAAACATAACACTCAGCAGGGGGCCTATAGGATCATCTGGAAATATTTAACTTTCATTTTCGACCAAAAACCTATAAATTTGAGAGATTCTTTTTTTTAGCATAAATCGAATGTTGTCTTTAGACCGGTTTGTCAACTTGAAAGAAAATCAAGTCGGAATGCGACGATGAGGACAGTCAAAGAAATTTTCTAATTGAAAAAAAATTTAATTAAATTTTTGAAATATTGTTTTATTAAAAATTAATGAAAGAACGGAGTTGGAATTTAATTTCAAAAAATCCGGTGTGACTGATGCACAGCACACAACTTTCTCTTACCTTTGGTAATCGAAAGTTGTGTACTGTGCTTGTCACACCAGATTTTTTGTGTCGACATGTATTCGTTTCCGACAGTACGGTACATTCGATTTTCAAGGTGTAAAATTTATATGGGAAAATATTTATATTTTGTTACCATGGGAACCATATCTTCTCTATTTTCTATGGAGTACAAGAGTAAAGTGGTCCTCAGAAGATTTCAATGACAAAATGAGAATATACATTTTAAAGAGAATCTAAAAATAATTGATTTTTGAATTTAAAAAAAAATCGTTGGAGCGAATATTGAGAAAATCGAAAAAACTGAAAAAGTGCATCAGTAAAGTACTAGTACTCTTTGGTCGATTTTGTTCAAAAGCTTCGTGTCACGTCCCATGGGGGTGCCTAACTTAAATATAAAATTTCAACTTCCTAGCTCTTTTCGTTATTGAGATATTTTGTTCACAGACACACAGACACACGGACACACAGACACACAGACAGACCATGTCGCGAAAACCACTTTTTTGGATTCAGGGGACCTCAAACCGTATATATCCATCAAAATCTCGACATCGAATTTTTGACATGAATCCAATACTTTCTCTCTCTATATATTAACATATATATAGAGGTAAGAGAAAGTAAAAACATCTAAAAATGACCGCCAAACATAAATGACTTTTAATTTCTATAAAACGAAAATTGTGCGGTGTGCTGTCACACCAGATTCTTTGTCGACATATTTAAGTTTCTATAGTACAGTGATTGGCAATACTTATTAAAACAATAAATGCGTTTACTCATGTTTTTTTTTTAAAGGAGTTGGAGAACTTTATCTCTTCTACGTTATTCAACAAGTTTCCATTCAAAATTTGTATATTTTATAACACATAAGCATGCAGGGATTTCTTTTAATTCGAGTATTGTCACATCAGAACCCAAAAGTTATAACATAGGAAAATAATTCTATTATGTTAGCATGGCAACTGAAAAAGTACATCAGTAAAGTATTACTAGTTTTTAGTTGAACGATAAATAATAACGCTGGAGGTATTTTCAGGCCAAATTTATTCCACTATATAGTCGACGTTTCGGGAAAATAAACGCCTCCATTTATCAGTGGTTATTAATCAATTAACGCTCAGTGGTTTCATCATTCGAGAATGAAATTGATCGTCCAAATTCGTCTGCAGGTTAGTAGAATGATAGTCCAAACAAGATGCCTTTCGAATTTGGACTATCAATTTCATTCTCGAATGACGAAACCAGTGAGGGCTAATTTATTAATAACCACATTAGTTCTGATGAAGAGAGACGTTTAGTCTCCGGAAACGTCGACTATATAGTGGAATAAATTTGGCCTGCAAATACCTCTAGGGATATCATTTATCGTTCATCTGACTACTACAGGCTTTCCCAGTAATCATTTACTTGTTTTTAGCCGATATTATTCAAAAGCTTGCCCCGGGGACTGACTTAAATATTTTAATTTGATATTTATATCAACCTCGTAGCTCTCATTCTTAAGAAATTTTGTTCACATACCATTTTGCGGAACCCTCAAACCGTGTATTTCCATCAAAATTTCGATATTTTAATTTTTGATACGATAAAAGATTGAATAATAGTAAATTAGGGACTCGTTAAGTGTTGTCGTCAGTGTTTCATTAATATAATCGTCTATATATGCGGAAAAAAAACTCACCAATCAATTATAATACATTCACGTAAATTTTTTTTTTATAAATATTTGGTTAATTAAGTGAATCCTTGTGTTTAGCCTGACAAAAAAACGACATTCGGTCATCGGAGAAAAAAAATTAAAACGACCTTTGATTATCGTTAAAAATATATTTACTTTTCCGGACATGAATTAATTACTAGATAAGATCTCTATCATAGAAAAAAAAGGCTATTTATAACGATGAAGTTAGGCTCGTGGGTTTTCAAGAAAATATAATGGAAGAAAATATCGCGAAGTATAAATTAACTAATTAGCTCAAAGACAAATTACTTACTCCTTTCCTTTATGTAATAATGTTGAATTAAAAATATTATTAATAATAGAGGGATGTCAGCCAAATTGGGATTATCTAGGTTCAATAAAACTCCCAGGATAAGACGTTTCGGCCTGAATTTATTTGGCAATTATACACATAATGCAAAGTGCACATGTGATTGAACCAGGATTTTCAATAATAAAATTTATTTGCTTCATACAAAATTATATGGCTCCTATGACCAAGATCAGAGAGAAAGAAAAAAAAAAATTATCTCTGATCTTTGGCACAGGAACCATATAATTTTGTATGAAGCAAATAAATCTTATTATTTACAAATCCTGGTTCAATCACATGTGCACTTTGCATTATGTGTATAAATTCCAATAACTGAAGATGGCCAAATAAATTCAGTGCCTGTTTTCAATATAATAGGCTTAGTAAAACATTAGGTTTTAGTATCCATTTCATTAAATAATTTTCTCACATTCTTTTTGCATATTTATTCATCATAAAATGAGGAATCCCATTCAGGTTTAATTTAAAGCCTAATAAAAAAATCAGGCTTTTTTCCCTAGTTAAGTATTATACTAGTGATTTCTTTTAAATAATAAATATAAATAAGTTATTCAACTGTCTCTTCGGAGGCAATAAGTAAATAAATATTCATTGTTGAGAATCTTCATTCTGATAACGTTTTAATTTCAATTTGACCTTTGAAAATAATAAATACTCGAATAGGGATAGTGTGGAGAGCAGATGTAATTTTGCGAAATTTCTTTTTTTTCTAAATTCTTTTTATTTATTTAGTCTTTTTTTTTTGCTGAGAGTTTCGGTCTTTTTGATCCTCTCCACTCCGTCTAGACAGTTTTATTTTATTTCTATTGGTAACAGTGCCGTAGCCAAGGGAAGGGGATATTGGAGTCCACAAAAAAAAAAAAACTATATATATATATATATATAAATACATACAGGTCTATTCTCTAAAAACAAACGTTAAAATTTAACATCATAAATTGGGTGTTAAAAAGTAAAGTAATAACATCACAGTTAAAAAATAATATTCTCTAAACCAAGTTTTAACAGCGACGTTAACATGTTGGTTTTATCTCAAAGCTGTCAAAATCATAACCTTACTTTTTGGTTAAAGCCATTTTGATACATTAAATACGGAGTTAAAATATTAAAGGCACCTCCTAGACATGTCATTAATTTTTAACACTATTGACTGCTAACGCTTTAACGTTAAAGTTGTTGATTACAGAATAACAATTTGAGGCAAGGAGGTGTTAAAATGAATTAATGCTGATTTCAGATGTTAAAAGTTAACGTTTTTGCTTAGAGAATAGATCTGATACAAAGAAAAGAAGCATGGTGTTAAAATTTAATAATAATTAATTTGGAGGGAGATTACTTCCCGATTCACCCGAAAAGATTTTTAGAGTACGGCCCTGGGATCTAATGATCTGAGAAGTATTCTTCCTTAAAAAATTAATAAATTTTAAAGAATATAAAGTTTTTTTTTTATAATTTCTAAAATTTTAAAACCCATGATTCTGTCTATATATTTTTCTTTATTTATAATATTTCGGGGGGGGGGGAGAGGTTTTGGGTCCCTCATATCTCGCCCCCAACCCTCCTGGTTATGGCCCTGGTAAAATGAATACCTATAAATTATTCTATATTGAAAATAAAAATTCTTTTATACAAATTCCATTCAATTCAATTGTTTTGCCATCTTTGGTTTAATTAATCAATTATTAAGTTTGGTATTTTTTTATTAAAAAAAAATAAAAAAAGATAAATACAGACAAAATTTAAGATGAGTTTTTTTATTTTTATTTTTTTTTTTTAAAGAATCCACTTCCCGTTAATTTGCAAAGGCCTCGCTCATAATTTTCAGATGACCTCATCTTTTATAAAGTAGTAGATAATTAAAGTGATTTTATTTCGCTAGAGAGACTCTTTTGCCTTCGGGAGCGGCAAAGTTTAATTTCCATTATACATAAAAGGAATGATGGGAAAAGGAGAGTAGACAGACAGACAGACTACTAAAAACTCTGGCAATGCGTGTGGTTTGTTTGTTTGCTGCATGTATGGATGCTGTTTTGCAGCTGCAGACGCTTTTTTTTTCTTCCAAGGTCGTTTCAAATCAAAAGGGAATATTGTATTTGGTCAAAATGGAAATTCGGCCAATTTAGGAGCGTTAAAAAAAAATTTAGAATGAAGCGCTAAGGAATTTTTTAGCATAAAAAATTATTTTCTCAGCAGTTTTTTATGAATGGTATCAATAGATCTTGAACAAAGAATCGAATTGGTCATTTGGGTGGGTTGCCTACATTCATAATTTAACCATCTATTTTGTGTTAATAAATATATTCATAGATTTCACTATAGGCGCACTCAGAATTTAATAAAGTTAGGGAGGGGAATCAGGTCCTATAATTTTTCCCTCCCTTTCTTTCTATTTCTTCTTGAATTTTAATATATCAGTGGAAACTAAATATATCTCGGCACAAAAAAATCTGGTGTAACAAGCACAGAACACAATTTTCGATTACCGAAGGTAAGAGAAGGTTGAGTGCTGTGCGACCAATCACACCAGATTTTTTCCTTTAAATATCAAAATATTTGTTGTCAAATCATTATTGACATTTTATATTATTTTAAACTTATTCTATTATACCCCCCCCTCCTTTATTTTTATTCGATTTAAGGTCTTTTCGGCATCGGAGGCCACTTAGATCTCCTTTAGAGTCCCTATTTATTTCAATTGAATGGTATTCAATTCATTTGAAATAAATTTTGTCGTCTGGGACGGGATGCGAACCCTTGACCTTTGGTATCAGAAGCCAATGATCTACCTCTGATCCATAGATCAAGACCCCCCCCCCCCTATTTATTACGTAATTGAATATTCTATTGTTGTTGGTCAGAATATTACTATGAAAACGTGTATTTTAATTTCTTTAGTTTCTTATCTAGGCTTTGATATAAAAATTTTTAAAGTTAAAATAAACCTTCCATTTTTTTACGATGTTTATGAATGAAGTATTCTAAAATTTTATTTACTCCCAAAAATGCTAAAGACATCTATTAATATTTCAACAGTCTAATAAAACTATTCAACTTCTTTTTTTTTTTTTACTCTCCCCCCTCTTAAGTTTTCACCCCTGTTTAACGGAAGTGAATATTAATTTTCTAGGGTTATTGAAAAATGTTTAAAAATAAAATATATTCCCCGACAAGCTTTAAAACAGAAGGGCGGGGTCAAGGGTTCGTCACAGTAGAGTGGTAAAAAAATTTTTTTATTTAGTCTCAAACAGATGGAGGGTTTTAAAAAAATTCTTGTTTTTCATCTCATAAATATTTATTTGACTTTGTGACACACTATAAATTAAATAATTAATTTTGTCATTTATATAGTTAGCCATACTAATATAATAGAGAACATGATTCCTTGGACGGACAAAATGAATAGAAAAGTATCATTACACAGGGATTTAAATGTTTTATCTTTCTTTAATAAAGTGATAAATAAATGAATTATTTTTGAATTGAATTTATATAATTTTTAAACACCTGCTCTTTGGTTACATCTATAAGAATTTTATTGAATTGGGGAATGAAATAACAATAATTGCTTACGTCACCACCCCCACCGAGATACTAATATATATAGATATAATTTTCTATGTGTTCTAATACTTGTTGTAACTTGTCCACAGGCCCGGGGTACCTAAGGCTCAGCGCTGCTTCTGGTCAGTATAGGCAGAGACGCCGATCCATAACCACCTCGCCTTCACGTCAGTTGACTTCAAATCCAGAATCTCTCTAATGGTGAGTAACACAAATTGTTAATCATATTTAATTTAAATATACACTGATATTAAAATCTTGGAAATATTTAAACTATAACTGTGCATATTTAATGAGGGATGTGTAGAGACAGAGGCAGCAAAGAAATAAAACTCTGAATGCTTTATCAATTAACCGGAAATGTTTCGGTCATTTATTATGCTTCATCTTCAGTCCTTTGATGTGATTAATGTATTTCAAATTCCACTAAATTCATTAAAGCCTAAACTTCATTATATACATATAAAATAATATACTATTTATAAAACAATGTACGGTATATGCTATATTATTGGACCAACTCTGAGCAACATAAGTAAACACCGATTAAAGGGCTGAAGATGAAGCATAATAAATGCGCCGAAACGTTTCCGGCTAATTGATAAAGCATTCAGAGTATTAATACTTGGCTGCTTCTGTCTCTACACGTCCTTCACTAAAAATATTTAAAATGAGAATGAAACAAAATCATTCATTTAGATTTATACGCTATAGTAATATAAATCACTTAAAAAAAAATGAATTATTAGTCCTATTTTATTAAATAACAGTGCTGAAGCATTTGTAAAATAGATCTTTGACTATACATAAAGAAAATTATAATGAAGAGATGTAGATATCAGCCAAATTGGAATGCTCTAGGTTCAATAAAACTCCCAGAATAAGACGTTTCGGCCTGAATTTATTTGACCATCTTCAGTTTTTAGGAATTATACACATAATACAAAAGCAAATGTGATTGAGCCAAGATTCGTCATTAATAAAATTTATTTGCTTCATACAAAATTATATGGCTCCTGTGCCCAAGCTCAGAGATAATTATCTCCTGGTTTGATCACATGTGCACTTGCATTATGTGTTTAATTCCCTGACTGAAGATGACCAAATAAATTCAGGCCGAAATGTCTTATTCTGCGAGTTTTATTAACCAATTTGGCCGATATCTCCATCTCTCCATTATAATCACATCACAGCCACAACTTCAAAAACAACTATATTCCGTCATACATAAAGAAAAAACAAAAAAATTAAATTTAAAAATGTTGAGATATTATTTTTTTAGTAGGAAAATAAAGTATAAGTCTTACTTAAACTTAAAAATTTAGGCACCCTCCGGGGATTTAAGATTTAATCCAAGACAGCTATTGAATAGTCGATCGTGTTTTAGTGCATTGTTGGATTCTAGGGTGTGTTTTCGGATTAACCCCCTCCCCTCTCATCCAGATTTACCCCCGACGTAAAGATCCACTAGTGTTTGATTTGATACTTTGTCGGCGGTAGTATTGTTCACATTTTTGTATTGTAATTCCTTGAGCAAATAGTACATCCAATGCTTTTATCTAGGGGGTTATTTAAATGTTAAAAAAACTAAAATTCTTATGTAAGAAGATTGATTGCCGTTTCGCTAAAAATTTGTAAATATTTATTAAAATTTCAGATTAAAAAGATTTATTACTTTCCCGGTCGTGAATCTCAAATTAGCTTGAATTTTAGTTTTTTTCCTGTTAAAATAAGCCAATTTAACAAGAATAGCAATCAAAATTTTTTATAGTAATTTAAATGTTTTTACTAAAAGAGTTTTATTTTTATGGCTAGTAGCAGGATAAGAAATTGAAAAAGATTCCGTCAAATTTTTTCTTTAAAGATATTTATTAACCGCTGATGTTTAGGGTTTGATTAAAACCAAATAATTCCCATTAAATACTATAATATTTTTCACCATATTGGGTTGGAATAGATCTTAGGAGTTGTATAGAAATTCTTCGAATGTGAAAAAAATCTCTTTCAACTTCTTCCTCTTTAATTCACTATTATCTTCGTAATAGCCTTACGAAAAAATACTGAATTTTGTGTGAAAGTTGCATCTAATAGGATAGTAACATTATTTTTATTTTCTCTCTTCTGAAATTAAATATTTTTTGATTAATACATTTAATATAACTGTGCATGTGTGTGTGTGTGTGTGTGTGTGTGTATGGGAAAAAAGTGTGAGTGTTAAATAAGAAAAAAACTATGTAGCCATCAATCAATTTAATATATTTTATTTCTTTATAATATCGGTAGATACAAAATCTCGATATCGAATTTTTGCAATACTTTCTCTCTAAGCTTATATATTACATATATAGGTAAGAGAAAATAAAAATTATAATGAAAACTGGACGATTCAGGTTTAAAATAATTTTTTGTGCTTTTCTCAAGCTCTTGAAAAATATATTCATTTGACTTTTGAACTTTACTTAGAGTATATTGATATGGAAATTAAGATAATTTGAATGTAAACAGCTTGGATTACAAGAAATCAATCATATATTAAGTTTTTATAAAGATCGTTAGTCTATTTATTTGTTTTAACACCGCCAAGCATTAGGACTAATTTTTCTTTCATTATAAATTTTACCATTTCCTATTAAAAGAATCCTAGAGTATTTGCATACTCTATATATAATGATTCATTCATAAAAGGTAAACAATTTTCTTACGAAAATAATTTATCTTTCACCAAGATCGGTGTTTTTTTTTAATGATGTTGATATTTTGACATCTTCTTAAGACCTACATCCAATTTATTTTCAAGATGCATTTAAATTCTAGAGTAAAAGACGGTCTGAGGCCAAATAAGTTTGTCGCTTGATCATTATATAAATGCTAAAAAGAAAACACGTCTCTTCTTTGATGCATTCTTTAACTAAAAATAAATAAGGCAACCTCTCCTTTTTTATTATTTTTCTTTCTGATTGTTTTCTAAACTCAATGACTCATTAATAAAAAATTAAAATAGAAAGGAATATTATATAAGAAAATGGGAATATTCTATTATCTTATATTTTTGAATAATTTTTAATATAATTTATGTAAATTAAATGGGAGTAGCATAATTTTTCGACTTAAATTTGTTTATTATGATAATTATAATGAATTGAACAATCAAAATTTGGTCAAATAAAAGACTGGGATACCGGAAATCGAAATATTACCAAATTACCAGAGGGAACGCTAAAAAATAAAATAAAAATCGTTGAAATATTGGAGTGTCATTTTTACTGCTATCTGAGGACTGTCTCATTTTAATTCTAGGACTCTAAATATGTAAAGTCTCTCATTTTGCATATTCAAATGACGTAGAAAAAATTTGGCAAATAGCAAAATGAAGATAAATTAAACTAAGTGTTAACTGAAAGATTAAGAAAGTCAAGTCAAATCGCTTTTTTCCTTATTTATTTCTCAATTGTAACAATTACGTAGAATCAAGTAGCCTACAAAGTTATTTGATATCCTTGTTAAATATGAATGGACAAACATAGCGATAGATTTCTTCAATTATAAATTGCCTCCTGATATGAATTCATCAGAATAAAAGACAAAGCTACATGTATAACAGGTCTTGTGATTAATAAAATATATCATATTTTGCTTCCAATTAGCATGCATCGTTTTTCGCCTAGTCTATTAGATCATGTAAAAATCTCATCTTGTGATTGTTTCTCAAATTCCCAAAGTTCACAAAACGACGTCTATTTACTTAGATTTAAACCGTTAATCGTTGGCTCTAGTTGAAACATTTTGATTTAATGAGGTAAATTAAATTTGAAAACACAAGGTTTTATAGTTTGGAAGGAAAGTGGTGTAGGCTTTCCGTGAAACATATTTATAAGTAAAATTATCTAGTATATGTGAGGTTTCTCTAACAATTAACCCATCTTCGGGAGTACATGTGACTGAGTGAATAAAAGAGAATAGATGCTACCAAGCAGGCTTGGATAGGAGTGGGGGGGAGGAGTTGGGGAAATTTGTGAATGTTTGCTTGAGACCTGGGTTGCCTATGGAGGGGTTGCCTCATCTAGAAAGGACTTTAATTTGCTGGGTCAACAAGGTTTTATGTTTCAATATATTATTTATTAGTATAAAGCGGCGTTTTCCAAACTGGGTGGCACGGACTAATCTAAGGCGAGGCGCGAATATTAGCATAGCGAGCAGTTTTATAAATAACATAATAAATAAGAATAAATAACAAAAATATTTTTATATATTTATATTTTTTTAGCTCTAAAAATTTTTGCGTTTGAAAAATAGGCAGGGGGGGAGGCGTTATACGATTAAATATTTTTAAGAGAGGCTTGGTAACCACTGGTATAAAGTGTTTATATTAGTAATTAATATAGTGTTGCATTTTGGATTCATTATAATTCTAAAGTGTTTATACAAGTAACTAGTAAATAATATATTGAATCATATAGACTTGTGTTTTCAAATTTAATTTACCTCATTTAAAAAAAAAAGATGTCTCTAGTGAGAAATATAGTCTTGAATTTTTAAAAGCGCCCTCGGGGCATGGCGTAGAGGTTAGCGTGCTAACCTCATATACCAAACGTCGCGGGTTCGGACCCCAGGCAGTCCGATGATTTTATTTAAGCCAATTGGATACCAAATGGCTTAAATAAGAATGCCTGGACCCCATATATGTATATTTATCAATAACGGATATCGTAAAAAGTCTTATATGGCCTGAGTTGCCGAAAAGACTGTGTGAATGTGTGTGTGAGTGTGAGTGTGAATGAGAAAAAAAGTGTGAATGTTTAAAAAAAAAAAAAAAAAAAAAAAAAATTTTTAAAAGCTTTAAGAAATTTTAACAATTCTTTAAACATAATCTCTTAGAGATGTGGAGGGGGGGGATGATGGTAAGGGTTCGTCCAAAAACTCGCCCCTTTCCGAAAAAATTTTCTGGGCTCGATCAAATTATTAAATAAAAATTTTGTTTGAAGTTGCTGTGCGACAGTCACACCAGATTTGTCTTTTTTCCTTCGATTTAACCCGAAAGTATATCACCGTTATACTACAGTTGATTTTCTCATCTCAGCCTCACTAATACATCGTTGTATAAACAAATGCAAAATTTTCCTTCGACAATAATTGCAATCAAGCTTAAATGAAAAAAAAATTCTATATTATGAATTTTTCATATACAGATATTTAAAAACATTCCACAACCCAATTTTTTTTATTTATTATTTTTATGAAATAGGGTTATGCAAACAATTTTTTTTTTTTATGACCCACGCTAGTTTAAAACCCGACTACATTATGGATAAAAATATCTAAACATTTTTTCTTTGAGATAGACTTCAAGACTAATCTAACAAAATAGCAAATTCATGTCAACACTTTGGTTAAAAAGATCCGAAGAGGGAAGTTGGAAATGAATGAGGTGAATAAACACCCCCCTTCTCCCCCTCCCCCTTCCCCCGAGACGCCAGGGATCTCCCTTCCCTCCCTAGTCTGGTATCGACCGAGACTGTATTGAGAGCGCCTCGCAGTCGCCATCTCCCCCACTCGTATCCATCTATCTACAGCCTCCCTTCTCTCAAATATTGAAAAAGAGACCGATTTCAGCTCACTGAGCTTGTTAAAAAAATATTGATAGAAAAGTAATCGCATGTAGAAAATATATTTATCCATACTTATTAAAGACATTAAATTGAAAGTAATTTTTAAGGGATTATAGTCTTTGTAAAGAGGTGAATATTACTAGGCCTATATGTATATTTTTAATAGTAAGATTATAGGATTCCGTCCCTACCCTCACCCCTCTCCCACTCTCGCGGACTCAAATGTGCTTGGCCAATCACCTGATAGAAGGCTTAAGACTCTCAGCTGGAAATCGAGTCTATATAACATGTTACATTCCAATGAGAAAATACCCTTTATATTCAAATCAAGGTCAAAGAGAGTTCAGTAGAGTGGTGATAGTGATAAGGGAAACACCTTCCGTGTTAATTGTGTTCATCCCTCATTTGTAACATGGCGTCGCGTGGGGCGGACACGTCTAAGCTAAACTCCCGTAAAAATTCGCGTTTCTTCTAAACTTCATGGACATTTGAGGTAAATTTCATTTCCTCCACGTACATTAGCACTTGGTTTATTAGCGCAGACTAGGAGTGTATTTACTGTCTTCAACCAGCGAGATAAACCAGGCGAACAGTGGATAAGATGTGAATTGTTCTGGATCAGATGAGAAAGGATGGAAAACTTTTAACTGTGAGAATTGCTCTTCAAAACACTCACAGCATAGTATATCTTTCATATTTGGATCTTGTTCTCTAATTTTATACCCCTTAATAAACATTTTTTCAACTTCTTTTTCTCGAATGTTTTCGGCTTATTTCCCTTTTCGATATTGAGGTACCCCATCATCCGATATTAGGAGCCCATTTTTCAAAAGTGTAAAAATGAAATTTTTTTTTTTTTAAATAAAAAGAATTAACGTGATTGAAATATTGCTTCTACATTGTTTAGTCTAGTACATAAATAAGTGTATTTTGTTTAGAAATCAAAATGTAGCTAAAAATCATGCTTTCTATGTTATGTAGTATGTAGTAAAAACAAAAAGTATCGGATATACGGCTACTTTCCCCTATACATACAACATTTAAGCATAAAAAAATGTGATATTGTTAGTCTGAAAAAGTGTATTTCTATGGAAATTGATTTTTTTAAATATCATTCTTAACCTATATGTTCTATTAGGGCGCTATTAATTTGTATACATGCACTAGCCAGAATGCACGCAATTTTGTTGCAAAATAAGCGAGATAGAACTTGGCTTCCAATTTATCTGTTTATTTTTGGCTGTTCATGCTCTTATTCTTTAGATTTTTTTGAACTCTTATTGATTCCAGTCTAAGTTATAGTAATTTAATAATAATCCCTAAATGGTCTCAGCAGCCGAGATAGCAAATTAAAAGAAAAAGTCACCAAAGTTATTTGACGAAGTAAAATTTTTTAAATATGTCGATAGAAAAAAATCCCTTGATCATTAACAAAAACTTTTCCCGAGCTACTTATAGTCTAGATAAGCCTTTTAATTTTTTCTTAAAATAAAATCTGAGAATTGAGACAATCTTATTAATGAATTTAAGTACCAATCGCGATGGTTACTTTATTTATAGTCCATTTAAATTTGATTTAGAGACGAATAAAGAAATCTTTTGGCTTAATAAATATCGAGAAGTAATAATTATGATCATGGGTGGTAAATGAATGTTTTTTAGATTAATTAAAATCCTAGTCGACTAGGTGTCGGCATGAAAAAGAGAGTCTGATGAATGATGAATGGACCCGGGATGTCCCATTCTGTCTGTGTGTGTGTGGGTGGGTGGAGAGAGAGAGAGAGAGAGAGAGAGAGCGAGGAGGTTATGAATGGAGCCAACTGTTGCTCTCGTAAGCGTGCTGCGTTCGTTCGCCACTTTGCTCATTCATCAGGAAACTGATCCGATAACGAATTACGATTCTCTCTTTCTCCGACATATTCGAAATAGTCTCTTACCGATTTTAGGCACTATAAGGAACATCAAAAGCATTCTTCTCTTTTTTCTTTCATAATTAACTCTTGGTTGATCATCAGCATTTAAATTCATGGAAAGCCGGATCCTTTCATCGTACTCAATCTGCTTACTAAACAAAAATCTTGATTGAATATTTATAATAAAAGACAGGAGTATCGACATTCTCTTTTATACTTCAATTTTATGATTAATATATTGTCCTTCCACCTCGAAATAAGCTATATCGTAGTTGGGAAAAGCAGCTAAGTATATTTCTTTAATGGTGGGACTTCAAGTTTTGATCATTTAAGCGACTATCTTCAGGGCTACAAATTTTGAAATGGAATGGACAAATGGGTACAGAGTTAATGAACAAATTTTCATTATAAATATTGAAATAGCAAGGTTAATCCGAAACTCCTCTACCACGCGGATCAACTACCTACACTGAAAAAGCAATATATTTATAGTTAATAGATTTTATTTAATGCAAAGAAATCCTTGACATAATAATGGCGAAATAAAAAGTCGGTTTAATACTAATATTTGATATTTTTTTATTAAATATAATATATGACTAGCTAAAATATAGATATATTAATAGTTAAGATGCCTCTATTTGAATCAGTTACAATAATTTTATTCCCATATCCCTT
>JAKCPI010007289.1:0-20898 GCA_023213315.1 Euborellia annulipes | reverse complement strand
GAAAATAAATTGTATGGCATCTCTCGGTTTATGTCTTTTATTCCCAAAAAAAAAATAAATAAAATAACTCTTTACAATCAAAGGAAATATAATCTACGGTTGAACGAATGGCTTTTGTGGAGTTGTCTTCACCAGAACTCTTAACTCTTGTCTTCCTGAACGAACGAGCGGCATTGTGCTCTAAGACCACCATCATTATAATTATAAAAATCGTAAAAGAATAAAAAAAAAGGAAAACGTAAAAGCCATATATATAATTTCCTTTGCTCATTAACTCGTTTTTTGTTTGAAAATAAAATTCTTTTTACAACTCGAAGGTTTTTTTAATGAAAATATATACAGTACATGTATAAAACACGAAATATTCAATAATATTATTCTGAAAGGGAGAGGTTTTATTACAAACATTTTATTTTTAAATTAAAATTTTTGAAGAGAATAATTAAAATACGAGAAGATAGTGAAAAAAAAGGTTTGAGGTTGTGCATATATTCGTATATAAAAAAAATTCGAATGAATATGTGTTTATTATTATCTATGACCCAATAACTTTTAACATGTTATTATTTATTGATTTTTACAATAATAATATGAAAGTTTGTTCTTTTGTTGAATTTTATTAAGAATTTTTTTATTATTCGTTTTGTGATAGGTATAGCGCTGGATATTGGAAATCTATTTATATTATGCGGGACAAAGTAAATTGGTTTAAAAGAGATGTTATCTTCTATAAGAATAAAAAAAATGAATAACATATTTTTAGCATATATATATGTAATAAAGGTATAGCAAATTCGAATCCAAATAAATTTAATAATGAGATTTCAAAGGGGCTTCCCTAATTTGAAAACAGTATTTGTATGTGTAATTCTGGGAAAGAGGCGAAAAATCTCTTTATATCTCTGATTTTATATATGAAAATTAATCTGGTGTGATTACCTCACAGCGGCGGCCAAGAGGGGAAAAGGTAGGCGACGCCTACCTTATAAATATAAAGTTGAAAAATATTTATCAATTTTATTATATTTATTAAGTTTAAAAAATATTTAGTTTAATAAAATAATTACTAGATTCATATTTATTAATTTATATGATTTAGAAAAAAAAAAAATTTAAAACACTTAAGAACCTGGTATTTATAAAGTAAAGGCGATATTTTTCTTGCCTATTTATTGCCTGTACTCCACACTCCGCTGCCCACATTTCAAGACAGTCGCGCAGGGGCGCAGCAGTGAAAGCCAGCGCAATAAGTCGAACGGTAAGGGGAAGAACTAAGTAGCCTATGCCAAGGCGAAGACAAGTGGTACGGAAGAGCGCACTTCTCATGAAGATTTTATTAGTTCAAATTTCGAAACAAGATAACTTCACAGACTAAATTATTGAATTATTTTCTAAATTAAAAGAAAGGCGAATAGATTTAATTTACAAAAATAAATAAATACGCCTTTTTTCTTTTTTTCTATTTTTGGTAAGTAATATATATATATATATATATATTTATATATATGTCGCCTACCCAGTGGTCTCGGTCACGCCGCCACTGTGGCCTCACAGGCTCCTTTATTACATCATTATTGATAAAATTTATAAAAATAATTTCTTTTTTCATTATAGTGGATTTCATATTTTCATTATACGTATCTAAAAAAAGAGATTCAGGAAGGGTGGACAGATTTATTTTCTTAAATATATTTCCTTGGCATTCCGGATAGTAGCCGTTTGCGAAATCGTATTATTTAAGAGTCTCACTGTTCTTGTCGAATCTTTTAGTATAAATTCACTTTTCGAGGTCGAATCACAAAAACACACCCATTCAAGATATTAGAATTTAATTCGGTTCTCGTGTTTCTCCTACTGAATTATTGCTTCTTTTTCAATCGAACTTTTTTCCTTCAATCTAATTTAATCTAGATAGATATCAAAGATGATGGAAGCAATCTTTTATATAAAATAGACTTTACTAATAATACTCGCATGAAATGTCATATTCTCTTCCTGCATTTAACGATTTCAAGCCACTACATGGAATTTATAACCATTTCTCATTGCTTATTTTTTCAATCATTTTATATTATCAAATAAAATTTATTAAAGGGTAGAAAATTACTTACAGTATGAAGATTCCTGTCATATGTTTAAAGTAGATAAAGTCGACCCCCACTCCAGTCATAACTGAAAAGAAAAGATTTCTATTAGAACCTCATTTATTCAATAAAATTAAAATATTAAATTCAATTTTATGGTAAACTTAAGTAGGGTTAAATATTATGATTCATTTAACAAATTGAGGAAGAAAGAAAGGAGTTTTATTTAGACAATATGAAATTTTAATTAGGCTAATTGCTTTAAAAATTTGGTTTTGCTTAAAAGTTCGGTGCTTTAAGTTTTTTCAGTATCTGATTATTCCCTATTTATTTAAATTAAATGATGATAAATAATTTAATATAGAAAGCAACCACAGACCTCTAGAGAAGAATAGAGAAGGATGTTTGTTTCAAAAGACTTCACTTTTTTATGAGAATTTGTATTTTAAATTCATTCATTTTTTATATATAATCTATAGGGTTATTTTTCGAATAGTTCATATTCCCAAGAGTCCTAAAGGTAGATATTCGAAAAATAATAATAGAAAGCAGAAGATTGCATTTAGATGTTGGTATTAGATTTTAAATCCTTTATTCCAATTTACCTTTATGATGATTTTTTTTTATTTTATTTTTTCTCATTAAATATTCTCTTCAAATAAAATTTTTTGCATAAATTATTAAATGAATTTTTTTAAAAATGGATATTTTTTTACGAGTTTGAACAATAAAAAAAATGTAAAATAATTATTTATTCGATTTTAAAAAAATGTTTTGCTTACAATTGTTAGTATAGCCACAATTCGTTATATAATTGTTAGTATAGATATATTAATACTTTTTTTGTTATTTTTATTCCTTCCTCTCATTTACAGAGGTGAATAATGTAAACTTGATAATTTCAACGAGCAAAAGGCCTGGGCCAATTGAGCCTCTGGATAATCCCATGCACTATGTTGATTTACAGTATGTTGAATTTGAAACACCATCCCATTGACCCATGCCTGAGTGTTTTTTTTTTCAGCAATGGCCCTGGGTATTTGCACCATTTGGCAGCAAGAGAGTGGTTTTTTAGATATAGAAAAAAAATTTATTAAAAAACTGTCTAGATGTACCAAAATATGGGAAATACAATTTCTGTCATTTTTAAAATAAATTAATTGAAATTCCAGGTTATATCAAGATCAATTTTTTCTTTTTACTAATGAAAATCTAATATCCTGAAGGGAGATAGAGATTTGAGCAAATAATTTAAGGAGGAAATGATTTATTAATGTCAATAAGAGTAATTAGTAAAACTGTCATTTGGAGTTAGAAACGGTTCAGTGAATCAACACTTGCTACGTTCAAATGATTAATCCAAGAATCCATATAAAAGCCGTTATGGGGAATGAGCATAAATAGCAAGATGTTTACATAGACATATATTATTATTATAAAAAAAAATTCACTTAGTGTTATGTAATCAAAGAATCATTAGGCGAAACATCTATTTACATAGACGCATAGAGAGAGAATTTTAAATATGGATTATAATTTATTTTGATCATTTGGTTCCAAGCGGGGATGTGGGGGAGATTTTCGCCCCTTAAATTGCAAAAAAAAATCGATCGATTTTTTCTGTTATTTTTGAAATTTTTCCACTGACCAACTCTGTAGCGTGGAGCTGTGAACCTTACATCTTCTTTCGAGGGCTTTGGAATCGTTCACACCTCTACCGCTTTATCCTATATATTTTATTTTTGTTGAGGGATATTTAAGGAAGGTTGAGAAAGGTCTGTTAGCTGGAATATGTAGAAAAACTGCAAAAAAAAAAAAAAAAAAAAAATCGTTAATTTTTAATGATTTTTTTTGCAATTTAAGGGACAAAATCCTCCCCCACATCCCCCCTTGGAACCAAATGTTCATGTTTTTTAACTTTTCACCTCTCTAGACCTTAGAAGAAATATTAAGGATAAAATATTCCTTTTCATCTCTTCAAATTTAATTAATGGCCCTGAATTTAACGAGAAGGGGCGGAAATAAGTAGGGGACTCTCACTCCAAAACGGTACGTGGTGGGGAAAAACGGAGGATTCAGGAGGTTATTTTACTTAATAATCTGAAGTAATTATCTCGGAGCTCCAAAAGAAATTTCATCTTGTCGAGTAGTGTAATTAACACTAAAATAAATTTTCAATATGATATATATATCCACTTTTTTCAAAAATTTTATTTTTTTTGTAATTCCCGGTTTATTTATTATGAGAAATATGAAAATAGTGTACGGTAATTATAATTATATAGGCCTATAATATTTATATCTTTCTTTGATTATAATAAAAAAAAAGTAAAAAGGTTTGAAGAAAAAATATACACTTCTAAACAGAATCTCTTTGAAGGTATTTATAAATATTAAAAAAAAAGAAGCTTCTTTAAAAAATTCTTTCTACCCTCTTTTTTTAAATTTTAATTATAATTTTTGAGCCGATGTTTAATTTATCTTGGCTTAGCTCTTTCCTTTTCATTATAGTAAGATATTTAATGAAACACGTTCTCGAATACTTAAATTTTTAATAAACTTTTAAATGTATACGTACTGTAAATGCAATAACCCTTTGTATTTGGTGTTTTGTTATATATGAAGGTTCAATCTCGATTTGAATTTGTCTGAAATAATAACGATAGTAATGATATTTGCCTGTGGGTTCAAACTATGAATTTATTGATGAGAAGCCTACTATTCACCCCATTTGTTTGCATTGGCCATCGTTCTATAGGGAAGACAAGTCATTATACGACGAACCGATGAAACCCCTTCGCAATTGTGAGTGTTATTCATTTGCATTGATCTGAGGGCCGGAGGGTGGGGAGAGCTCTGGTTTGTTTATATTAGAGAAATCTTGCAGATATGACCCTCAAGTGTTCATCTTGGGTTCTAGATAGAGTGGACATTCCAGCAGATGTTTAATTATTCTTGAGAGAATGAGAGCTTGTGAGGGTAAAGATTCAAGATTTTAGAAAGTCGTTTCAAAAACTTTATTCATATTTAAATAAAAAGTAAATTTAAAATAAAAACCACAATATATTCATATCATATACACATTGGACAAGTGAAACTTTTACAGAAAATTCAAATATGTGACTGGTACTTGGTCTAGATCGAAGCTTCCTTTTTCTAGTCCTGGGGGTTAAGCACTCTTCCTCTTACTAAGAATGGAAAAGTCGACTCGACTTTAGTCAAGAATCAACCTTTTACGAAAAATCTGGTATGACTGGTCGCACAGCACACAACTTTCCCTTACCCTTTGGCAAGAGAAAGTTGTGTACTGTGCTTGTCACACCAGGTGTTTTGTGTCGAGATATATTTAGTTGCTCTTAGCACTTTAGTTCCAAACTTGATCACGCGATGATTCATAGATAGCGCTGAGCTACGAATGTTTCTACATCAGTAAAGGGTACTTAAAACGATTTCAACAAAAAATTTTACTGATATACTTTTTAAAGAGCATTTAAAAAATAGTTCATTTATGAATTTTAAACAAAATTATTGAAGGGAATTTCGAGAAAATCGCAAAAAACTGAAAAAGTACATCAGTAAAGTAATAACCACACAATGTTTTTACTTTTTTTTAGGAGGATCCAAAATAATTTTAGTTTTTAAGATGAATGTTTGGGGCGGTTTCTTGAATAATTCGAGTTGATATGAACGATAATTTTTTTTAAGGCCCTTGAACATCAAAGGTCATTACGCGCATTGACGAAACTCAAGTTAGAGATGATGGCTCCATAGTTATGCTCATGAAAAATTTTTATTATTCAATATTAAAATATTATCTACTATTAGTATTAGTAGTAAATCCCTATCTTCAGAGCATTTGCTCCATAATTATAGCTCTAGGCTGTCAGAGGAAGAAAACCCTGATTACCTTTAACATTATCGTGTAAGAATGTTATGTTAAGGTAAAAACAAAAGTCAGACATCTAATTAATCCTAAGTAGTCAAAGCAAAAATTATCCAATTCTTTCAGGAATAGCTACGCCCTAAAAAGTATGAAAGAAAACTCACATCAAAATAATAACAATCACAAGATTGGTTTCAATAAAATTGGCTACAAGTCAATTGAAAAAATAGGGACGGGATCGAAATCGCTTCTAATGTCAAAAAAGAGAGCTAAAATTTAGAATATGTCGTCATTTTTTTTCTATGATAGAAAACTTTTTAGGTTTTTTTTTTTCTCTCTCCATTCTCTTTATTAGTCTAAAATAGGGGCGGGAAATTTGATCCAAATTTCTATAGAAATATCTAAAATATAGAAGAAATATGAAGGTGACATTAAACTATAAGAAAAGTATTTTATTTACTCAAAAACTATTTATATTTTAAACAAATATTAAAAGGAATTCTCTGCTGGGGATTCGTATTTGATTTAAAACAACTTGCAGGGATCCTTTCCCGGTTTTTTTTTTTTTTTTAAACATTCACACTTTTTTCTCATACACACTCACACACACATTCACACAGTCTTTTCGGCAACTTAGGCCATTTAAGACTTTGACGATAACCGTTATGAATATATATTATTTGGGGTCCAGGCATTCTATTTAAGCCATTTGGTATCCAAATGGCTTAAATAAAATCATCGGACTGCCTGGGATCCGAACCCGCGACTTTTGGTATATGAGGTTAGCACGCTAACCTCTACGCCAAACCCCGAGGGCCCTCGGGTTCGGTCTGGTTAAAGTTTTGTTTTGTTTAGAAAAACAAAATTTAAAACAACTAAGGAATTTTCTTCGCTTCGGTTTAGTTAGATTCGGTCGAAAACCGTTTAGTTCTAAGCGATTGGATATTACGTTAAAAAATAAAAATGAGCAGCCTTCTTATAGGTATATTTTCGATATTTTTATAGAAATCTGGATCAAAATAGCTTTGCCGCCTCTAGACTAATAAAGAAAATATAGAGAAAAAAACCGGAAAAGATTCCTTTCATAGAAAAAAAATGTCGACATATTGTTAACCCGAACAGAAAAATGTCTTAAATTGAAAAAAATCTGGTCGGACAGCACACAACTTTCTCTTATCTTCGGTAATCGAAAGTTGTGTTCTGTGCTTGTCACACCAGATTTTTTGTGTGGAGATATATTTAGTTTCCGCCGATATATTAGAATTCAAGATGTAAAATTTATAAATAATATTTATATTATGTTACCATGACAACCAGTTCTCTTTTCTATGAAGTACAAGAGTAAAGGGTGCTTCATAAGATTTCAATGGCAAAATGAGAATATACATTTTAAAGAGCATCTAAAAAATAATTGATTTTTTAATTTTAACCAAAATCTTTGGAGCGAATTTTGAGAAAAAAAAAAAAACTGAAAAAGTACATCAGTAAATTACTAGTACTCTTTGACCGATTTTGATTAAAAGCTTATTTTCGAGGTCCAGGAGGATACAAAACTTAAATATAAAATTTCAACCTCTTAGCTCAATTCATTTTTTCATGCTTAAAATTGAGCACACACACCCCACCCACCCACAGGCAGACCATGTCGCAAAAACCACTTTTTTGGATTCAGGGGACCTCAAAACGTGAAGATCCATCAAAATCTCGACATCGAATTTTTGACATGAATCCAATACTTTCTCTCTATATATATTAACATATATATAGAGGTAAGAGAAAGTAAAAAAAACAATCACAAGAAAATATAGCGATTATAAATTGTATCTGTGAGACAAAAAATTTACGAGAAAAAAGATTAGCCTAAATCAGTATATGTACCAAGTTATATAGAAAGAAAATTTTTACTATAATTAGCAAGGGTAGGCTAAGGATGAGATGAAGCTCTAATTTTTCTTCTTCTATCGCATCGTCATAGCCCAGCCAGATGACAGAGTCCCCGGTCTATTTCACCGGTTGACGCGTCAAGCATAGTGACTTCTTCTATTAAAATATACGATTCAAATGTATTTCTGTTTCTACAAAGTCGGTTATTTCCCGCTTCTTTTGAAGTATACTACTAAATCCCCTTGACGGTGGGCTGATCAAGAGTTGTCTTTTCTTCAGAAAAAGAATTGATTATTTTGTTTTATCCAGTGTGCTATCAAAGTGTTCGCATAAGCCTATGGATCTTTTTAATCTCACTTTCTAAGGCCATCATTTTTTTTTTCTTTGATATTTTAATGTCCGTCACCTTTCTTTTCTACTCGAAGCAAGTCAATTTCCTTGTCGTCACATGAGATCCCGGAGGAATCCATTTCCTGGACCACCATCCTCTTTCTCTCTCCCCAGACTAACGTCAAAGCGGCTGTCGCCTTCCCTCAACATCAAACAACAGACAAGGTGATCCCGATTACCGTGTAGGGAAACAGGATAAGGTTTGTCGTCAAGTTCTCTTTTCTTGAAAAAAAGTACTACGTCTTCAAATAGCTAACATATACATATCTTTTGTTTGTATTTTTATATTTAATATAATTATTTTGGAAAAAATTGATTTTTTGTTCACACAGACAGACATACACTCCATTTTGCGGGACCCACATCTTACGAGTATTCAAAAAATCTGGTGTGACTGGTCACACAGTAATACTGTATAAATATTTTACCATGAGAATAAATTTTACATTTTGAATTTTAATATCCCGGCGGAAACTAATGTATGCAAAACAAAAAAATTAGTGTGAGAAGCACAGAACACAACTATCAATTACCGAAGATAAGAGAAAGTTGTGAGCTGTGCGACCATTCACCATGGATCCAGAGGTGTTTCTCGGTGAGGGGGGGGGGGGGGGGGTAATCTGGTGTGACTGGTCGCACAGCACACAATTTTTTCTTAATTTAGGTAATTTAAAGGCGCATTCTGTTCTTGTTTGCCAGAATATAAATACAAATCAAATTTTTAAGTATTAATTTTTAAAATTTTACATTCAAAATAAATTTTTTTTCGAAAAAAAATATTTTTTTCAAATCCCGGGAGGGGAGGGGGTAATTACCCCCTTTACCCTTTTTGGCCCCCTTGTATCCGCCCTTGCCATTCACACCAGATTTTTATTTTATTTTTCATAGCTGAAAATGTCACGAAATCAATAGAGAGCGCTTTCTCGCGCTGTTGCAATTGCTCTATTTTTTTAAAATAATTTTTTATTCAAAAATATATTTGAATTTATAATGAGGAAAAAATAACCAAAAAATAAAAATAAAAAATAAAATATTAGATAGAAACGGGAGAGAAAAAAGTAAAAGGAAAAGAATATTTTATTTTTTCTTAGTTCGTACATTCGTTCAACATTTACCTGTTATATCCAAAAATTGGAATTGAAATCAAAAGGTGAGGTCATTGTTCAGAGAACTTGATAACTTTTTATGGTTAAAAAAAAATTAATTTTTGAAGGTGGGCACCAAATCCGGGCATATATTTATACAATAACGACTGAATTATTGTTTTAAACAGAGATATCACTTAGAAATAAATTATTTTGATTTAAATAGGTTTCAAAGGAACTTTACAAATAAATTTTTGTTTGATAAATTTCATCTAGCTAGATAGAGTGTTTAATAAAACAAAGTGAATGTAGAGTGTGATGAAATTCATGAAACGGAGAGTGTTTTAATTCCTATTTAGACAAAATGATTGTGATAAATAGTTTAAAATAAGCTACATTAAATCCGGAATTGGCCAAACGACTCTGTTCTGTTTCATACTAATGAATGGCTAATTCAGAGTGTGCATTATCACTAAAATCTCTCTCTGGATTGAATTCGGTACAATGGATGGTCTGGAATGTCGGAATGTAGACGACTACAATAGTAAAGTGTTTTTTCGAGGTGAATCAGATCAATAGATCTATGACTCGGATCTAAAGCAAAGGTTAATTAATTCAATCATGTAAACGAGTGGATTCAAGAGAAACCCTAATTCTAGAGGAATATTTGCTTGTGGAAAGAGTATGGGGTAGGGGGAAAGGACAATTTGATTCATGGGGGGAAGAACTAATGTTTATTCAATGATATAAGGGAGGGGGAGAGGATTTTATCACAAACTTGCACGTTATTTCCAATGGCAGCGCAGAGATTATAATTTCCTTTTTAAAGGAATATTTTTACAGTTTTAGATAAATATTTTTACTAAAAGCATCTTATCAGTATTTATTTTCTATTTAAATTACATTTAATAAATCTGTAAGGCAAATAATTTTGTTTTTGCAAGATAGTACAAAAAGTATAAATTATTAAGATCTGTTTTTTTTTTGTTTTTTTTTTTTTTCATTTATTTGGCTTTCGACCTAAAGTCATGCCAAAAACAACATTTTACAAATTATATACATCAAAAATAAATAATAATATAAAATATAGATCAGCAAAAAATAATACACTAGAAATTGCATACTACAAACAAAACCGACAGTAATAAAAGTTTCACAAAAGAAAATGATACCAACAAAACTGATACAAAATAAAATCGTACACAATAACATTATAAAATACAAAATGATGATTGGTTCTTTATTAGATGGCTATTCTTGATGTGTGGAGGAATGTAGTGAGGGCGATTAAGATCTGTTGATTTTAAAATTCCTGAGCAAATTAATTTTACTTTAAGATATAATGTCTAAACAGGGTATCAAGATTATAGATGAAGGTTTAGATCTATTATAATATTTGTTTTAAATGAATGGAAGGTAATAAAAGCCAACGTTCCTGAAGATCGGGATAGGTGGCCCTCGACAAACAAAACTGTTGAACGCCAGCCGGAAGCCATCGATATGTTGTAATAAAAATAAAATTTAATAAATTTATAAAGTCAAATGGCCTCAGCAGCAGAAGTGACTTGCGTAAACATAGGTCAGAGTGTAAAGTCATCTCCACGAGTTTGGCTAATCACAGTTTTGAAAGTAACTATGACAATTGTGAAATTCTCAATACTTGGTCAAATATTATAGAATTAAAAAAAATTTCAGGCTCCATTTGGTATCCAAATGGCTTAAATAAAATCATTGGACTGCCTGGGGTCCGAACCCGCGACTTTTAATATACTAATTACCCCTAACCCCTAACAAACCCAAGGACTAATTTTTATTTTCTTAAATTTTTTTTTAAAAAATACATTAATCTATTAAAATAATTATTTTTTTTTTAATATTTATATAATTAAATTTTATATTATTATTTAGGATGTTAAATAACTTAATTATTTTAAAGTTTTAATTTTATGTGGTTAAAGTGAGGTATAATAAATATTAATTTTTACTTTCTTACCTATGTATATATGTAATATATATATATAGAGAGAAAATATTAGTTCATGTCAAAAATTCGATGTCGAGATTTTGATGGATCTTCACGTTTTGAGGTCCCCTGAATCCAAAAAAAGTGGTTTTTCTGGTCTGTCTGTGGGTGGGGGGGGTGGGTGGGTGTGGAATTGTGTGGGTGGGTGGGTGTGTGTTCAATTTTAAGGTGAAGTTGAGCACGGTTGATTGTATATCTAGGTTAAACACCCCCGGGACCGGCAAATAAGCTTTACACCAAAATCGGCCTAAGAGGACTAGTACTTTACTGATGTACTTTCTCAGTTTTGTTCGATTTCTCAAATTGGCTCCAACGATTTCTTTTTAAATTCAAAAATCAATTATTTTTTAGATGCTATTTAAAATCCATATTCTCATTGTGCGATTGATTATCTTCTGATTTGACTCACTTTACTCTTGATATTTCATTTGGAATCTAGGAAAAATGGTTGCCATGGTAACAAAATATAAATATTTTCCCATACTTATAAATTTTACATCTGAATTCAAATTTACCGTCACTGGCGCGAACTTAATTATTTCGACACGAAAAAGCTGGATGTTACAAGCATAGACCTCAATCTTTCCGATTACCGAAGGTAACTTTTGTGGCGTTAAAGTGGTATAACGTAAGGATTAATTTTTTTATCTTTTTAAATTTACCTAGTATATAAACTCACTAAAATGTTTTTATTTATTTTTATTATTTTGTACTGCCGCTGACGGAGAACTAATAAAAATAAATGCCTTCGAAAAATATAAAAAGTAAAAATCTGGTGTGACTGGCGCACAGCACACAACTTCTCTTACCTTCGGTAATCCGAAAGTTATCTTCTGTGCTTAAAATTGAACACACACCCACCCACAGACAGACCATGTCGCGAAAACCACTTTTTTGGATTCAGGGGACCTCAAAACGTGAAGATCCATCAAAATCTCGACATCGAATTTTTGACATGAATCCAATACTTTCTCTCTATATATTAAATATATTAACATATATATGAAAGGTAAGAGAAAGGAAATAAAAAAGTTATTTACCTAAAAAACAAGCACATCTATCCTCATATGGACAACATTAAGGCTGACACATCCTTTCGTAAATAATAATAGGCCTAATAATCCCTGACTCTTATTAAAGATGGAAGGATTAGTTGATTGAGAATCATTATTTGATATTATGGAAATAAGAGAGGACATCAGCCTCTTATTAATCAAATTTCCTAATCTATGTTTAGCACTTCTCAAGTTGAAAAAAATTTCAGCTATTTTCTAAAAACCCCCCCCCCCCCCCCCCCCCGGCCCCGGGCCCCCCCCGCGCCGCCCCGGGGCGGGTCTGGGCGCACCCTGTCCCCTCCGGGGCCCTCTTGGTCCCCCCCCCCCGCCGCCGGGCCCGCCCTGCCTTAGGAATGTAATGAATGGAATGAACAAATGTAAACTATTCTTGAATCAATTATTATTTTATAAGGGTAAATAGACGAACAACCTAAAATATGTAAGAGCAAATAAAAATAGAAAATTTTATTTTTATCTGAGGTACGAATGTCATCACGGTATTTCATTGAAAATAATATTTTTTTAGATATTTTTCTAAGCTTAATCATATGTAGGCGTAATTAAATCAAATATGAAATCTGCGATAAAATGATAAAGTTTTTTTGTCCGGAATTCCAATTTGTTTAAATTCCAATTTTCACTTTGGGTACGAATTATAAAAATGATAGTTTCTTCTATTTAACAACATGATATTGAAAAGTTTTACTATGTCAAATAATATATATAAGACTAAACAATTCTCAACTCTTTCACTTTTTATTTTAAACATCTCACACTTTTTCTCATTCACACCTCCACTCACACACAACACCAGTCACACTTTTTCGGCACTCTTACGCCATTCACAGCGTCACGGTCATTCTTCGGCAATTTAGGCCAATTGACGTTTACCAAATCACCTGAAATAAATTATTTCGATACCTGGGGCGGAATCGCTATCCTCAATTTAAGCTTGGTAATCTTATCTCAATAACATTAATTAATCGTCCCAACACTAGTTTACTTGAAAAATGTTTAAAAACTTAACTTAGAATGTTACCCTACACATTCAAGAATAATTATATAAACCCTGTAAACAAAATTTTTCACTCTCTTTCATATAAGAAATGAAAAATTAGTAATGGAACAATTTGAATTGTAATCCAATATTTGGAATATTTAATTATAGGTTAGAAGTTAGTAATCTTGTGAATGAAAGCATTTCACATATTAAAACAAATGCGTAGACGATTCAAATGAAAAAAAGAAAATGAATTAAGACTTTATTCTTGAAAAGTTGTCTTTGTTACACCTTTAAGTTGAGAATTGTTCAAAGCGAGAACGATAACAAAGGCAGGTTCATTGGCCATTTCTGAAGAGATTATCCCTGGAAACGATTCAATCTTTGCCTTTTATCTCAATGTGAATGCTCTGAATTTGCCTCTAACCCTATTTGAAACCAACACTATATATACTATATTGTTATTCAAGCAGAGTTTGAGCTCTCTAATACCTCTAATGACCAGTGGATCCAGCCAGCTGCGTTCCAGTTAAGTATTCGCATGCCGAAATTAATTCTCTTGCTTAGAGGCAAATTGATAATTTTATGGATAAATGAATTTAAAGTAAAATTATAACTATTAAATTGTTAAAAAATTGAAATCGTTTAAGTTAAAAAGCATTCAATATATTATAATTATATAAAAAAAAAATAATTAAAGGCTAGGACCGCATAGGCGGTTTTTGGTTTATTTTATAGGCCTATTAGACTTGCTCGTCAAATTCAACTTGGTTATTGTTTTCTATGGTCCAGTAGTAAAGAAAAGACAAAGTCAAATTGGAATGCACCTCATCTTAGCTGCCCAAAAACGTTTAAGTAAATAACAAATTATTATTTTTGAAAGAGCGTCTAAAAAACAATTGATTTTTGAATTTTAATCAAAGTCGTTGGAGCGCAAAAAGTACTAGTACTTTACTAATGCATTTTTTCAGTTTTTCTCGATTTTCTCAAAATTCGCTCCAAAGATTTTGGTTAAAATTCAAAAATCAATTATTTTTTAGATGCTCTTTGAAATGTATATTCTCCTTTTGCCATTGAAATCTTATGAAACACACTTTACTCTTGTACTTCTTAGAAAAGAGAACTGGTTGCCATGGTAACATAATATAAATATTCTCTCATGTTAATAAATTGTACATCTTGAATTCAAATGTACCCTACTGTAGGAAACTAAATATATGTTGACACAAAAAATCTGGTGTGACAAGCACAGAACACAACTTTCAATTACCGAAAGTAAGAGGAAGTTGTGTGCTGTGTGACCAGTCACACCAAATTTTTTTTTCATTATTATGTAAATTTCAAACTTGAAAATATTGCTTTTATTTTTTAATGAAGATTTTTCAACTTTTTATTTAATCGTTTTAGAACAAATAAACATTACCGTCTAGCGAAGGCGTAATTACCTATATTATTGAACTTTCAGAGGGAAAAAAAAGTTTTTTTAATGAAATACAAAATAAATTCGTAAAGTTTTATATACCATTAAATGAAAAGGGTGAATTGAATGCAAACTAATAATTCAATTAGTTTAATTGATTGGGTTTTGTTTTACATTTTGTTTGTTTTTAACTCTATGTCTAATTTAATAAACCTATTCTGCTTTTCTGAATGATTTACTTCGAAATTAATTTATCCTTATCCAACTTGTATCTTCTTAGATAAAAACAAGAGGATCCCATTCAAAATTTGAGGTTTTGTAATAGAATAAATTAGAAGGATAAATTGTAACAGAGATATGACAAAAATGATTTGCTGTCAAAAATAAGAATTACCTTTATACATCTTAATTATTTTGAGATGAATGCGTCATAGGGATTAATGAAGATATTAAAGGTCAAAAATCTGGTGTGACTGGCGCACAGCACTTCAACTTTCTCTTACCGAAGGGTAAGAGAAAGTTGTGCACCGTTCTGGTCACACAAGATTCTTTGTGTTGAGATATATTTAGTTTCCCATAGCACCTTAGTTTCACACTTGACCACGATGGCGCTGAGCTATGAATGCTTCCACATCAGTAAAGTACTTCAAACAATTTTCACTGTTATACTTTTTAAAGAGCATCAAAAAAAATGGTTGATATATGAATTTTAATCAAAATCGTTGGAGCGAATTTTGAGAAAATCGAAAAAAACTGAAAAAGTATATCAGTAAAGTACTAGTACTTTTGGCCAATTGTGTTCAAAAGATTATTTTCACGAGTTCGGGGGGTGCCCAACTTAAATATAAAATTTTAACCTCGTAGGTTATTTCCTTCATGGTTAAAAATATCCACACACACAGACCAATTTGCGAGATCCACTTTTTTTTTAATCAGGGGACCTCAAAACATAAATATCCATCAAAATCTGGACATTGAAATTCAGACATGATCGCAATACTTTCTATATATATTTCATATGGTATGAGAAAGTAAAAATTGAAGTATGACTTGGACTCTAGAGAGACTGAGGACTTAACGAATGTGAAACGTTTGAAAACAGAATTTCCGAACCGAGATATCAATATATTTATGCTTCCTCTATAGTGTAGAAAAGAAGAACGATGCGAGAAAAAAAATTTCAAAAGGAATTTTTATATAAAATAAAAATAAATAGACTATTATTAAATATATTCAGTTATTAAGTTGCCTTCACTTTATAATTAAACGGATTATAGCTTTATGTTTGATATTTGAATTCATTATTAATTAAATGTTTTCAACATTGAACAACTTATTTGATTTAATTACCAACTAAAGTTAGCAAAGTTGTAATTTATTTAATGAAGAAATAAATGGGCCACAGAAGAAACGACGAAATAAATTTTATATGGCGATAATATGTATTTATACAAATATACAGTATATTAATAAATAACTTTCTGATGAAGCCCACAAAATGATTGCTAGAATTATAATCTTCGTTATATTAAATTGTGGGCTTTACTCTTAAAGCTCCCTGATTGATTTGATTGCTCAATGTCTTGCCAATTTAAAATTCACTCTTCTAAAGGCTTTTATAAACATGTTGCAGTAGGGGTATTTGTAAGAGCTACTTAGAGCCAGCGTAAAGCTTATAATAGTTTTTTTTTTTTATTTCGTTTAAGGTATTTCTCGGCATTGAAGGTCATTTAGACCCGGTCTCTATTTCACTTGGATCGGTAGCCAATTCTATAGAAATAAATATAGACTATATGTTTCAATAGTTATAGAGACGATTATTTTAAACGTTTATTTTAAATAAAGGCTTTCATTAGTGACTTCATACGATATTTAATAACTATAGTCACAGATTGTTCTGAAATTTTGAGAAAATAGCCAAAACAAAGGAAGTGTCAGTTTTTTTTTTATTAATGTCACTCGAGGCCCATTTTAAAAGATAATTTGCTCCCCAAAGATCTCTACGACTCCTCGAGTTGTGTTGAAATGATACCCTGAGGGAAAATGCACAAAATATCTTACAAATAAAAGTTGTATAAGGAACTATGTTTTGCTAAAAGGTAGACTACTTAAGATAATACGTTTAAACAAAATCCCATCAATCAATTTTGAATAAAAAAAATCATCCATTTTCTTTTTTATTGCAAAGTCGTTTAATCCAAATATGATGTTAAATTCATAATGTATAAATTTAGCTTCAAAAAGCTTTAAAATTAGAAGATTTAATTTTTTTACACGAACTGATAACGCAGATTCAATTTCAATCCTAATAAATGATTAAATTCCAATCCCCACAAAGTATTTTCATGTCAGTAATGTTTTGATTTGAAAATAAATTGAATCAATGATTGATGAAGGAAATAAGTTGATAAATAACAACATTTGTCAATTTGTTGTTATACGTACCAACCATTATAGTGTATTGGATTTTATGCATATGTATATCAGAATATTTAGTTTAGCATTTCCGTTTACAACAGGATAACGGATGATTCTAACTATCCGTCACATCTCTGATACGTATCGGATGTACCACGTAGTCTGACAATCAATATAAACATTAGATTCGAGAGTGAATTCAATAATCTTTTAGTTAAATTCTAATTAAAAATATTCTTTTTTTTAAATGTTCTATCTATTATCAATCAACCAAAGTAGTAGCCTTTAATATAAATATTGTTTTAATGCTTTGCCGACTTTACTATAACATATAAGTTATTCGATGTAGAGCATAGGCGCCGGAACTGGGGGGCACGGGTACATTGCCCCCCCCTGGCATCCTACAGGGGGGGGCAGGGGGGGGGCAAAATTTCTTCTTTTATTTCATTTAGTTTTAAAAATGATATATTTTAAAATTTTTTTTATTTAAATTTAAAAAAAATTAAAAAAGTAAGAAATTTTTTTTATTTTATATAGACCTATTGTATTTCTAAATTCTAAATACATTTTATATGGAATTAAAATAATAAAATTTAGATAACATGAAAACTTGAGACTTTATGCCTTGGAAAAAAAAAATTAAAATAAAGAAAATTAAAAATATTTATTTCCTTCAAATAGTAAATAACAAATCTACTATATAGCCTAAAAAAAATTTTGATTAAATAATTTGCATATTGTTAAACTATATATTTGTAAAAGTTAAATATAAAGGACTACAGACTATTTAGTGTAGTTGATTAACAGTTATAAGAAGAAAAAATGAAACGTCGATTTATTGATGATTATTTTAAAAAAGAAACAGGTAAGAATGGCCGTAGGCCTACTCTTAAAAACTTATTTTTCTTCGCCAAAAATATACGTACGCTAAAAATTTAATAAAAAAATGAAAATTTCTTATTATATCTGGTTCTTTCGTAGGCTCTTTAGAAAAAGGAAGCATTAGCACGGGTAGTCCTTTGCACCATGAGCATCGCCCTAGTACCAGCAGTAACATTTCTTCCACAAACACCATAGGTATTAATATAATAATTTCAAAAAATGAGTCATTATGCTTGTTTATTGTTTTGTTGCCTTGCTCAGAGATCGGAAATTCAATTAAATAATTTATTCATTTATTTAACAGAAAACATCGCCGATGATCCATCTGCTCCTGTAAAGAGTGTTTCTTTTGCTTTTACTAAAACACACACGAAAAGATATGCTCTTTAAACGAACCGTATCAACCTTTGGATATTCCTCCATGGACCCAATCTGGACGTAATCATAATTTTCAGAATGAGTGGTTCACAACATACCCTTGGCTTCATTTTGACTCAATGACTAAAAGTATTTTTTGTTTCATATGTGTCCAAGCGCTAGGAAAAAAATTAGTAAAATGTGAAAAAAATCATGAAACAAACTTAGTGATTGATGGGTATAAAAACTGGAAAAAATTATCATAAAATTAAAAAGTCACGAAAAATCTGCTTTTCACAAAGAATCATTTATAAAATTAGAAGCACTGAAGAAAAATACTCCAATTATTTCCTTATTATCTGAACAAACATTATCTGTTCAAATACAAAATCAAATCGCTCTAAAAACAATAATAACCTCAGCATTATATTTAGCTCGTCAGGGAATTGCATTTAGAGCACATGATATTAATGAAGGAAATTTCATTCAATTATTACGTCTCAGGGAAAATGACATTCCAGAATTAAAATTATTTTTAAAACACAAAAAATCATATAATTCTTCAGATATTCAGAATGAAATATTGAGAATTATTTCCCATGATATTTTGCGTAAAATTATTAAAATAATAAAAAAAAGAGGAGAATATTCTCTCATTGTTGATGAAACCAATGATGTACAGGGAAAAGAACAAGTTTCTATATCGATCAGATCTGTAGATGAAGATACTCTTGAAATTGATGAGTTTTTTCTTGGTCTCTATGACACTCACTCTATGACTGGGGAATCATTGTATAATATTATAAAAGACATGCTTATTCGTTTTGATTTAAGTATGGATCTCTTGCGAGGACAATGCTATGACGGAGGATCAAATATGACCGGAATAAAAAACGGTGTCAAATCAAGAGTGTTGGCAGATCAACCAATGGCTTTATTTATTCATTGTTCAGCTCATTCTCTAAATTTGGCTGGCAGGATTCTTCAAAAAAGAATTCCTTTAATTACGTGATTGCCTTCAATGGGTAAACGACATAGGAGTTATTGTCAAAGAATCACCAAAACGATCACATAATTTTCATGAGATTGCTATAGGCTCATGGAATAGAGAAAACTGGCCCTCGGCCATTATGCCCAACCCGTTGGACCATCAGACATACTGTCAGGTTATCAATAAGTTATTTATACCATCTCATAGCTGTTTTTGGGACTTTCATTTTCATTAGCATCTTGTAATGATGGATATAGGGTCCAAAGCCAGGGGACTTTATGATCAATTATCAAAGGGTTCTATATACTTTGGAATTAGACTTAGTTATCTAATGTTTTCTTTAACTCGATCAATTGAGCAATACGTTCTTCAAAGTGAAACGCAAACTGTAGCTGGGGGCAAAGGAAGCCACGAGTTAGTTTTAGAATCTTTAAAAAAAAAAACGGCTCAGAACAATTTTTTAATGAAATGTGGAAGGATGTAAAGAAAAAAATAAAAGAAATGAATCTTGAGGAGCCCTCGTTACCGAGTAGGGAAGCGAGAGATTCCTCAAAAAATTTCTATATAAACCTAACGAGTCTGAACACAAGTTCACGCCAATAGAAGAATACTTTAGAAAAACGTTTTCGCATGAAGTTATTGATGGGATAATCAACGAGATTGAATTAAGATCCTCCCAACCGGGGTTTTTAAAATATTTACAAATCGAAAAAATTGTTATTTTAGAAACCCGTTTTTGGGACCAATCTGTTATAGATATTTTAAAAGAATATGAGTTTGTAGAAGAAAAGGTCAAAAGAGAATTTGATTTCTTTAGGGGAATTTAATTTCAAGCTAAATGCTTGAATGATTTTGTAATAAAATACAAAAAATCTTAATCAAGAATCAAAAAATTATTTCCTAACCTGAGAAATATTCTAAAACTACTTTTAGTGATCCGCCACATCAGCAACCGCTGAGCGCTCATTTTCTATGTTAAGAAGAATAAAAACATATCTTCGCTCAACAATGACGCAAGAACGATTAAATCATGTATGCATAATAAATACATATCCAGAAATCGTAGATGAAATAGATATCCAAAATATCATGGCTACATTTATAAATAGTAATGACTTTAGAATTCAACATTTTGGCAAAATTAAAAAATAATTTCCATGATTTATAAATAATATTATTATTGATATATATATATATTTATATAAATAAAAATTGTATTCAAGCAAATGTTTCTTTTTAATTATTATTACTCTTATTAAACCTTTTTTTTATATTCTTTCCCTTTCAATCACATCACTTTTTTTTTTTTTTTAACATTCACACTTTTTTTCATTCACTTTCACATGCACCCACACATTCATACAGTCTTTTCGGCTTAGGCCATTTAAGACTTTGACGATAACAGTTATGAATATATTTATTTGGG
>JAKCPI010007288.1:0-58196 GCA_023213315.1 Euborellia annulipes | reverse complement strand
CCGACTCCTACTAAAATATCTCCTTTAAATGCACTACAGGTGGTTTAGAACGCTTTTCTTGCCTTTAAGGCAGATTATTGAGGATCCCCTAAATTCCAAATAATCCCAGAGTAAGAATTCAAATTTTTTTCTTTAAATGAAAAGAATTTTCAAAAAAAAAAAAGTAAAAAAAAGAAATTTTATTTTAATTCATTACAATTACGTATTTATTAGGCTATTAGTATTTTGAAACTAAAAAATGTTATATTAATTTCCTCATCTATTTTTGTCGATTTTCGCACTCCGAAATCGCCACTGAGAAATAAAGATAGGAGACGGATTAAGAAACAAACTTGCCCGTAGCACGATCTGGCACTTGATTTTTTTTTTCATTAAGGAAAGGCCCCCTCCCCCTCTACAGTTAGTTTAAATATAAGACTAAAAAGAAATCCCCGCCTTAGCTCGAATAATTCGTGGTCGAAACAACAATAATTTTAGTTTTTGTATTTTATAATATAAATTATAATTATTTTTATTTTTTATTCGTTTAAAATCTTTTCCGGCAAAGGCCATTTAGACCCCGGCCCTATTTATTTCAATTGATTGGTATTCAATTGAAATAAATTTTGTCGCCTGGGACGGGATGCGAACCCGCGAACCCTGGTATAAATGCCCAGAACGCTAACCACTATCCCAAAGCCCGAGGGCTAAATTATAATTATAAATAGCTATTATTATAAAATTATCTATTATTGTGTTAAAAAAAAATATTTTTCAAATCGCGCCTCGTGTTTTAATCAGAGAAGGGCTTCATTTATTTGAACCGCGCTAATTGAAGATCCCGATATAAGAATCGCGTTTGGCGAGGTTTTAGCTAAATCTAATTTTGTTTTTTAAATTTTTTAGTTTCTGAATCAGCCAGTAGTCTGTTCGTTAAGGCTGGACGCAAAAACGCTCTTTTGTTAGACAATGATGTCGAATCATGCTCAATTGTGATTTTTTTTTTTGTTTTGCTTAATCGGTATGCGTTGACCCATATTAAAAGGATTGAAAAAAACAGTTTTAAGCACGATTTGTCAAAAATGTTTTGTCATTGAGCATTTTTGCTCAATCGGTGTGCGTCCAGCCTTAGTTAGAAAAGAATATTTGTTTATTTTTTTAAAGGGATAATCGAAGATAATTATCTTATAATCTGACAAATCCTAAACTCCAAATTAACAGAAATGAAGTTTTTATCTTCATCAAATTGCCTTGAATTATTTTCAATTTAAAATCGTCTTTTAAAAAATTATTAATTAAATGTAATTATTAATTAAAAAGAATTTAATTATTCATCTTCAGAAATCAAGTGAGCTTATATAATTGAAATAAATTAAACATTAATAAAAAACGACTATAAAATATGCAAAAATGTAATGAATTTAAACTTGGTTCTGTCTGCGTTGAAGTAAGAGCAGGATAGCCACAGGAAAAGTGGTCTCTGGGTCGACCAGTCAAAACAATAAGCTTGAATTTATTTATTTTTAATTAACAATAGTTAAAAACGAAAAAATGAGCAATTTCAAACTTTTACTTTCTAAAATTATTATGGTATTAATAATGTAAACCTTATCAGGAAGTAAAAAAGGATTTTCTTTTCAAAATATTATTTAAGTTAGAATAGACCATTTGTTAGTACTCTGATAATGAGAGCTGTAAAAAGTCACTTGATTTCTTATAATACTTTTGTAAACTTTCCAAATTTGCTTCATTAAGACTAAAATTATAATTTAAAAAAAAAAAATAATAATAATAAATTGTAGAAAGGAAGTCAATTAAGAAGCTTTTTATAAAGAAAATATAAGAAAAAGCTTAAGATTTAATAAAAATATGAAGTGTTCATCGATTTGAAAATAAAAAACTATCCCTTTTAAAGATATTTGAATAATAAATATTGTTTTCTCTTCTATAGGAGTCGAAATTTTAAAATCAATAGCTACTTAATTTAATTTAACAGATTATTCTTTCCAAATGATAGAATTTTTTCCAAATAGATTATTTTTTTTTTTATCTTTTTTTTTCCATTCAAAAACAATATTTCTTTTTCTTTCATAACATGGGAGTAAAATTTATGTTACAAGACTTTATTAGAGTAATCGTGCAGATAATTTAAGTCGCATCTCCATAAAATCCTATCAACATCCTGGGGAGGAGCTTTGAGTAATAAAATCCGTGAATAAACAGTTTTCATTCAATTTAATTAAAAATCAAGTAATTCAAAGTTTTTTTATTTCATTTATCAAATTTGACTATTAATAAATAATTAAAGGTGTAACCGGCAAATTAATTTATTTTGATATAATTTAATTTCAATTCTAATTTCCCAATATTATTTTTTTATTTTTTTATTTTATCCAATTCATTTATTTTTCTCAAGTAATTTTCTCTCAAGTTATTTTCTCTAAAAATTTTCTAACGTATTTTAACGACTTTTGTATAAAAATTAACCGTCGCCTCATGCGAACGACACGACCACGATTCAATTGCTTTGTGACTCTCGCCTTGTAAAGTCATATTGGTTATTCACAATATTTTTGCGCCCTGCAAAATTAATACGACAGCCCTTGTCAATATTATTATATTTTTTTTTATTACATAACCCTTATGTATTAATACTTTTTTCTGGTTAATTAATGACCCAGTTTTTTACTTTCTCTTACCTATGTATATATGTAATATATATATATAGAGAGAAAGTATTGGATTCATATCAAAAATTCGATGTCGAGATTTTGATGGATCTTCACGTTTTGAGGTCCCCTGAATCCAAAAAAGTGGTTTTCGCGACATGGTCTGTCTGTGTGTGTGTGTGTGTGTGTGTTCAATTTTAAGCATGAAGGAATTGAGCTAGGAGGATGAAATTTTATATTTAAGTTAAACACCCCCCGGGACCGGAAAAATAAGCTTTTAATCAAAATCGGCCAAAGAGTACTAGTACTTTACTGATGTACTTTTTCAGTTTTTTTTCGATTTTCTCAAAATTCGCTCTAACGATTTTGATTAAAATTCAAAAATCAATTATTTTTTAGATGCTCTTTCAAATGTATATTCTCGTTTTGCCCTCAAAATTGTTTGAAGCACACTTTACTCTTGTATTCCATAGGGAAGATAGGAGAAATGGTTGCCATGGAAACAAAATATAAATATTTTCCCATGTTTATAATTTTGACATCTTAAATTTCTAATATATTGGCGGAAACTAAATATATTTTGACACAAAAAATCTGGTGTGACAAGCACAGAACACAAGTTTCGATTACCGAAGGTAAGAGAAAGTTGTGTGCTGTGCGCCAGTCACACCAGATTTTTTTTTCTCTAATTAAAATATTTCTACCTTCTACAACTTGTTACCTGTTATACATTTTTATCGTTATTTATTTTATTACTGTATCATTTTAAAGAAGAATTAAACCAATTACGTGTTAATTAATAATTGTTAAATCAAAAATTTCGTGTTGTCATTTGGTGTGTGCGCGTGTGAACCCTTCCCCCACCATCAACCATCTTCAACGACAATTTGGCAACGGGAAACGAAAATTCATCCTAACTGGTACCCATCCTGGAGCCAGCAGAAAATCATCTATAATAAATAGCATCCAATCCTGGAGCTAACTGCATAATATTTATTATAAAGGGCACCCAATCTAGGACAAACTTTATAATATCTATTATAAAGGTAATTTTGATATATAATAAGAGGCTATTTTGTGAAGAAATAGCGAAAATGAAAATTATTATTAGAGGTCTAATATAAAATAGGAATTTTCGACCTTTGTATTTCTCCTTATTAATTTCGACAAACATCCGGACTATAAGCTTAACAGAGTCATAGTCAGCGGGAGCCTCAAAAATAAATAAAAATAATATTTTCTTTCTATATATTTCATATATAGGGTAAGAGAAAGTAATATGAGATAATAATAAAAAAGAGGCAAAAAAGGCAAAGTTGCTCGAAATGTAAAAAAAAACTTTGATCGGTCTTACCTCGGTTAATATTAGGTCTACAAATTCATTTCATTAACGAAATTTTAGCAAATTTAATGCTCTACAACTTTGTATCGGATTAGGGTGCACAAAATATGCTTAGTTTACGAGATATAAGCAAAAACTGAAAAAAGGCCAATATATTTGAAGATTTTGCCTTCTCCCTCCCTTCCCATAGTTCCATAGTTAGCACATGGTCAGTTTACGAGATATAAGCATGCTTAGTTTACGAGATATAAGCAAAAACTGAAAAAAAGGCCAATATATTTGAAGATTTTGCCTTCTCCCTCCCTTCCCATAGTTCCATAGTTAGCACATGGTCAGGGAGGTCAAAAACTTAGGATCCTAGAGTACCCACAAATAATCTGTAAAAATTTCATTTACTTCGGAATACTTTCCTGATACTATTTTTGACTGAACTATAAACAAAGTTTCAAATATCGACTTTTTTTTTCTACTCAAAATTTTGCGTACCCCTTCAAGTGCGAAACCTCTTAGGGTCACCAGTGCACACAAGTCAAATATATTATTATTTTTTATTATTATTTGAAATTCCTATCGGGATCCCCGTTTATTTACCCGAGGTGCTTTCGTGTACGAAGACACACACCTCAAACCCAACCGGCCTCTGGCCGTAGCCATCTACCGGCACCCCGTGAAGTTACATCATTTCCTGTCTCTAACTCCTCCTCCTGCTCTTTCTTCTATAGCTCGTGAACTAATCCTTATTTCTGGTTCCAACCGGCTCCTTATATCCAACCTCTTCTATGCTATGGAGGATGTCCTAGTTTGAGGAGGGACTCCCTCAGCACCGGCGTGTAGCCTACTCCTTTCGAAGAATGCATCACTGAGAGGGAACCTTCTTTACGTCCCTTCCACAGGACGGGATGTCACAGCAACTCCCTCTCCTCGTAGAGTTGCCTGGGGGCTATTGTGGTGAGATCCTATATTCCAATCCAGGGCTTGCTTGAGAATTTGTTTACATTAAATAAATATTTTTATTTAATGAAAAATCCCGCACGCCCAGGGTTTGAACAGGGATCTTCTTTGTAGAAGCTGACACCCTAGCTCACTACACCAGCGAGCCCCCTCACAAGTCAAATATAAATAGAATTATTTGTTATAAAAACAAATTAACTATACTATTGTTTCAAGCATTTTGTATATTATTTAAGATCCTTAGAAATAAAAAAGAAAATGTAAGAAGAAATTCTCATTTTAGAGAAAATAAATTGTATGGCATCTCTCGGTTTATGTCTTTTATTCCCAAAAAAAAAAATAAAATAACTCTTTACAATCAAAGGAAATATAATCTACGGTTGAACGAATGGCTTTTGTGGAGTTGTCTTCAACAGAACTCTTAACTCTTGTCTTCCTGAACGAACGAGCGGCATTGTGCTCTAAGACCACCATCACTATAATTATAAAAATCGTAAAAGAATAAAAAGGAAAACGTAAAAGCCATATATAATTTCCTTTGCTCATTAACTCGTTTTTTGTTTGAAAATAAAAATTCTTTTACAACTCGAAGGTTTTTTTAATGAAAATATATACAGTACATGTATAAAACACGAATATTCAATAATATTATTCTGAAAGGGAGAGGTTTTATTACAAACATTTTATTTTTAAATTAAAATTTTTGAAGAGAATAATTAAAATACGAGAAGATAGTGAAAAAAAAGGTTTGAGGTTGTGCATATATTCGTATATAAAAAATTCGAATGAATATGTGTTTATTATTATCTATGAACCAATAACTTTTAACATGTTATTATTTATTGATTTTTACAATAATAATATGAAAGTTTGTTCTTTGTTGAATTTTATTAAGAATTTTTTATTATTCGTTTTGTGATAGGTATAGAGCTGGATATTGGAAATCTATTTATATTATGCGGGACAAAGTAAATTGGTTTAAAAGAGATGTTATCTTCTATAAGAATAAAAAAAATGAATAACATATTTTTAGCATATATATATGTAATAAAGGTATAGCAAATTCGAATCCAAATAAATTTAATAATGAGATTTCAAAGGGGATTCCCTAATTTGAAAACAGTATTTGTATGTGTAATTCTGGGAAAGAGCGAAAAATCTCTTTATATCTCTGATTTTATATATGAAAATTAATCTGGTGTGATTGGCCTCACAGGCTCCTTTATTACATCATTATTGATAAAATTTATAAAAATAATTTCTTTTCATTATAGTGGATTTCATATTTTCATTATACGTATCTAAAAAGAGATTCAGGAAGGGTGGACAGATTTATTTTCTTAAATATATTTCCTTGGCATTCCGGATATTAGCCGTTTGCGAAATCGTATTATTTAAGAGTCTCACTGTTCTTGTCGAATCTTTTAGTATAAATTCACTTTTCGAGGTCGAATCACAAAAACACACCCATTCAAGATATTAGAATTTAATTCGGTTCTCGTGTTTCTCCTACTGAATTATTGCTTCTTTTTCAATCGAACTTTTTTCCTTCAATCTAATTTAATCTAGATAGATATCAAAGATGATGGAAGCAATCTTTTATATAAAATAGACTTTACTAATAATACTCGCATGAAATGTCATATTCTCTTCCTGCATTTAACGATTTCAAGCCACTACATGGAATTTATAACCATTTCTCATTGCTTATTTTTTCAATCATTTTATTTTATCAAATAAAATTTATTAAAGGGTAGAAAATTACTTACAGTATGAAGATTCCTGTCATATGTTTAAAGTAGATAAAGTCGACCCCCACTCCAGTCATAACTGAAAAGAAAAGATTTCTATTAGAACCTCATTTATTCAATAAAATTAAAATATTAAATTCAATTTTATGGTAAACTTAAGTAGGGTTAAATATTATGATTCATTTAACAAATTGAGGAAGAAAGAAAGGAGTTTTTATTTAGACAATATGAAATTTTAATTAGGCTAATTGCTTTAAAAAATTTGGTTTTGCTTAAAGTTCGGTGCTTTAAGTTTTTTCAGTATCTGATTATTCCCTATTTATTTAAATTAAATGATGATAAATAATTTAATATAGAAAGCAACCACAGACCTCTAGAGAAGAATAGAGAAGGATGTTTGTTTCAAAAGACTTCACTTTTTTATGAGAATTTGTATTTTAAATTCATTCATTTTTTATATATAATCTATAGGGTTATTTTTCGAATAGTTCATATTCCCAAGAGTCCTAAAGATAGATATTCGAAAAATAATAATAGAAAGCAGAAGATTGCATTTAGATGTTGGTATTAGATTTTAAATCCTTTATTCCAATTTACCTTTATGATGATTTTTTTTTATTTTATTTTTTCTCATTAAATATTCTCTTCAAATAAAATTTTTTGCATAAATTATTAAATGAATTTTTTTAAAAATGGATATTTTTTTACGAGTTTGAACAATAAAAAAAATGTAAAATAATTATTTATTCGATTTTAAAAAAATGTTTTGCTTACAATTGTTAGTATAGCCACAATTCGTTATATAATTGTTAGTATAGATATATTAATACTTTTTTGTTATTTTTATTCCTTCCTCTCATTTACAGAGGTGAATAATGTAAACTTGATAATTTCAACGAGCAAAAGGCCTGGGCCAATTGAGCCTCTGGATAATCCCATGCACTATGTTGATTTACAGTATGTTGAATTTGAAACACCATCCCATTGACCCATGCCTGAGTGTTTTTTTTTCAGCAATGGCCCTGGTATTTGCACCATTTGGCAGCAAGAGAGTGGTTTTTTAGATATAGAAAAAAAAAATTTATTAAAAAACTGTCTAGATGTACCAAAATATGGGAAATACAATTTCTGTCATTTTTAAAATAAATTAATTGAAATTCCAGGTTATATCAAGATCAATTTTTTCTTTTTACTAATGAAAATCTAATATCCTGAAGGGAGATAGAGATTTGAGCAAATAATTTAAGGAGGAAATGATTTATTAATGTCAATAAGAGTAATTAGTAAAACTGTCATTTGGAGTTAGAAACGGTTCAGTGAATCAACACTTGCTACGTTCAAATGATTAATCCAAGAATCCATATAAAAGCCGTTATGGGGAATGAGCATAAATAGCAAGATGTTTACATAGACATATATTATTATTATAAAAAAAAATTCACTTAGTGTTATGTAATCAAAGAATCATTAGGCGAAACATCTATTTACATAGACGCATAGAGAGAGAATTTTAAATATGGATTATAATTTATTTTGATCATTTGGTTCCAAGTGGGGATGTGGGGGAGATTTTCGCCCCTTAAATTGCAAAAAAAAATCGATCGATTTTTTTCTGTTATTTTTGAAATTTTTCCACTGACCAACTCTGTAGCGTGGAGCTGTGAACCTTACATCTTCTTTCGAGGGCTTTGGAATCGTTCACACCTCTACCGCTTTATCCTATATATTTTATTTTTGTTGAGGGATATTTAAGGAAGGTTGAGAAAGGTCTGTTAGCTGGAATATGTAGAAAAACTGCAAAAAAAAAAAAAAATCGTTAATTTTTAATGATTTTTTTGCAATTTAAGGGACAAAATCCTCCCCCACATCCCCCTTGGAACCAAATGTTCATGTTTTTTAACTTTTCACCTCTCTAGACCTTAGAAGAAATATTAAGGATAAAATATTCCTTTTCATCTCTTCAAATTTAATTAATGGCCCTGAATTTAACGAGAAGGGGCGGAAATAAGTAGGGGACTCTCACTCCAAAACGGTACGTGGTGGGGAAAAACGGAGGATTCAGGAGGTTATTTTACTTAATAATCTGAAGTAATTATCTTGGAGCTCCAAAAGAAATTTCATCTTGTCGAGTAGTGTAATTAACACTAAAATAAATTTTCAATATGATATATATATCCACTTTTTTCAAAAATTTTATTTTTTTGTAATTCCCGGTTTATTTATTATGAGAAATATGAAAATAGTGTACGGTAATTATAATTATATAGGCCTATAATATTTATATCTTTCTTTGATTATAATAAAAAAAAAGTAAAAAGGTTTGAAGAAAAAATATACACTTCTAAACAGAATCTCTTTGAAGGTATTTATAAATATTAAAAAAAAAGAAGCTTCTTTAAAAAATTCTTTCTACCCTCTTTTTTTAAATTTTAATTATAATTTTTGAGCCGATGTTTAATTTATCTTGGCTTAGCTCTTTCCTTTTCATTATAGTAAGATATTTAATGAAACACGTTCTCGAATACTTAAATTTTTAATAAACTTTTAAATGTATACGTACTGTAAATGCAATAACCCTTTGTATTTGGTGTTTTGTTATATATGAAGGTTCAATCTCGATTTGAATTTGTCTGAAATAATAACGATAGTAATGATATTTGCCTGTGGGTTCAAACTATGAATTTATTGATGAGAAGCCTACTATTCACCCCATTTGTTTGCATTGGCCATCGCTCTATAGGGAAGACAAGTCATTATACGACGAACCGATGAAACCCCTTCGCAATTGTGAGTGTTATTCATTTGCATTGATCTGAGGGCCGGAGGGTGGGGAGAGCTCTGGTTTGTTTATATTAGAGAAATCTTGCAGATATGACCCTCAAGTGTTCATCTTGGGTTCTAGATAGAGTGACATTCCAGCAGATGTTTAATTATTCTTGAGAGAATGAGAGCTTGTGAGGGTAAAGATTCAAGATTTTAGAAAGTCGTTTCAAAAACTTTATTCATATTTAAATAAAAAGTAAATTTAAAATAAAAACCACAATATATTCATATCATATACACATTGGACAAGTGAAACTTTTATAGAAAATTCAAATATGTGACTGGTACTTGGTCTAGATCGAAGCTTCCTTTTTCTAGTCCTGGGGGTTAAGCACTCTTCCTCTTACTAGGAATGGAAAAGTCGACTCTGACTTTAGTCAAGAATCAACCTTTTACGAAAAATCTGGTGTGACTGGTCGCACAGCACACAACTTTCCCTTACCCTTTGGCAAGAGAAAGTTGTGTACTGTGCTTGTCACACCAGGTGTTTTGTGTCGAGATATATTTAGTTGCTCTTAGCACTTTAGTTCCAAACTTGATCACGCGATGATTCATAGATAGCGCTGAGCTACGAATGTTTCTACATCAGTAAAGGGTACTTAAAACGATTTCAACAAAAAATTTTACTGATATACTTTTTAAAGAGCATTTAAAAAATAGTTCATTTATGAATTTTAAACAAAATTATTGAAGCGAATTTCGAGAAAATCGCAAAAAACTGAAAAAGTACATCAGTAAAGTAATAACCACACAATGTTTTTACTTTTTTTTAGGAGGATCCAAAATAATTTTAGTTTTTAAGATGAATGTTTGGGGCGGTTTCTTGAATAATTCGAGTTGATATGAACGATAATTTTTTTTTTAAGGCCCTTGAACATCAAAGGTCATTACGCGCATTGACGAAACTCAAGTTAGAGATGATGGCTCCATAGTTATGCTCATGAAAAATTTTTATTATTCAATATTAAAATATTATCTACATAAGACTTAGTAGTAAATCCCTATCTTCAGAGCATTTGCTCCATAATTATAGCTCTAGGCTGTCAGAGGAAGAAAACCCTGATTACCTTTAACATTATCGTGTAAGAATGTTATGTTAAGGTAAAAACAAAAGTCAGACATCTAATTAATCCTAAGTAGTCAAAGCAAAAATTATCCAATTCTTTCAGGAATAGCTACGCCCTAAAAAGTATGAAAGAAAACTCACATCAAAATAATAACAATCACAAGATTGGTTTCAATAAAATTGGCTACAAGTCAATTGAAAAAATAGGGGCGGGATCGAAATCGCTTCTAATGTCAAAAGGGAGCTAAAATTTAGAATATGTCGTCATTTTTTTCTATGATAGAAAACTTTTTAGGTTTTTTTTTTCTCTCTCCATTCTCTTTATTAGTCTAAAATAGGGGCGGGAAATTTGATCCAAATTTCTATAGAAATATCTAAAATATAGAAGAAATATGAAGGTGACATTAAACTATAAGAAAAGTATTTTATTTACTCAAAAACTATTTATATTTTAAACAAATATTAAAAGGAATTCTCTGCTGGGGATTCGTATTTGATTTAAAACAACTTGCAGGGATCCTTTCCCGGTTTTTTTTTTTTTTTTTTTTTTTAAACATTCACACTTTTTTCTCATACACACTCACACACACATTCACACAGTCTTTTCGGCAACTTAGGCCATTTAAGACTTTGACGATAACCGTTATGAATATATATTATTTGGGGTCCAGGCATTCTTATTTAAGCCATTTGGTATCCAAATGGCTTAAATAAAATCATCGGACTGCCTGGGATCCGAACCCGCGACTTTTGGTATATGAGGTTAGCACGCTAACCTCTACGCCAAACCCCGAGGGCCCTCGGGTTCGGTCTGGTTAAAGTTTTGTTTTGTTTAGAAAAACAAAATTTAAAACAACTAAGGAATTTTCTTCGCTTCGGTTTAGTTAGATTCGGTCGAAAACCGTTTAGTTCTAAGCGATTGGATATTACTTAAAAAATAAAAATGAGCAGCCTTCTTATAGGTATATTTTCGATATTTTTATAGAAATCTGGATCAAAATAGCTTTGCCGCCTCTAGACTAATAAAGAAAATATAGAGAAAAAAACCGGAAAAGATTCCTTTCATAGAAAAAAATGTCGACATATTGTTAACCCGAACAGAAAAATGTCTTAAATTGAAAAAATCTGGTGTGACTGGCGCACAGCACACAACTTTCTCTTACCCTTCGGTAAGAGAAAGTTGTGCACTGTGCTGGTCACACCAGATTTTTTGTGTCGAGATATATTTAGTTTTCCATAGCACCTTAGTTTCAAACTTGCATTTTAAATGTTGATTGCTTGAAATAAACTATGGTTATTTTTCAAAATTTTAATCTCATATTTGGACATTTTATACACAATATAGATTCGTAAATAAATACAAAATTTCATAAGAATTGGAAAAAAAAATTTTAAATGCGTAAAAAGTTCCAAAGGGGACCCCCTTTTGAATCGAAATTAACATACAAATCCCTATAGGAAATTAACATTGGCCAAATGCGAAGATAAGGTAGAAAGGAATTTAAAACGCGTAGAAGAGAGAAGATAGTTTTGTGAGAGAGAGAGATATGTTTTCTCCGAAAACAAAAAAAAATGGGCGTTTAAATAATAATTGATTTTTAATCTAATAAAAAGAAAAAGATTTAAATTCGGTTACCATGGCAACCATTTATTTCTCCTATCTTTCCTATGAAGCACAAGAGTAAAGTGTGCTTCAAACAATTTTGAGGGCAAAACGAGAATATACATTTGAAAGAGCATCTAAAAAATAATTGATTTTTGAATTTTAATCAAAATCGTTAGAGCGAATTTTGAGAAAATCGAAAAAAACTGAAAAAGTACATCAGTAAAGTACTAGTACTTTTTGGCCGATTTTGATTAAAAGCTTATTTTGTCGGTCCCGGGGGGTGCTTAACTTAAATATAAAATTTCAGCCTCCTAGCTCAATTCCTTCATGCTTAAAATCTGAACACACACACACACACACACACACACACACACACACACAGACAGACAGACAGACAGACCATGTCGCGAAAACCACTTTTTTGGATTCAGGGGACCTCAAAACGTGAAGATCCATCAAAATCTCGACATCGAATTTTTGACATGAAACCAATACTTTCTCTCTCTATATATTTCATATATAGAGGTACGAGAAAGTAAAAACTTTTTTTTTCCCCAATAAAAATTTTCTAAAAATCAAATTTTCCCATTTAATCTGGTCGGACAGCACACAACTTTCTCTTATCTTCGGTAATCGAAAGTTGTGTTCTGTGCTTGTCACACCAGATTTTTTGTGTGGAGATATATTTAGTTTCCGCCGATATATTAGAATTCAAGATGTAAAATTTATAAATAATATTTATATTATGTTACCATGACAACCAGTTCTCTTTTCTATGAAGTACAAGAGTAAAGGGTGCTTCATAAGATTTCAATGGCAAAATGAGAATATACATTTTAAAGAGCATCTAAAAAATAATTGATTTTTTAATTTTAACCAAAATCGTTGGAGCGAATTTTGAGAAAATAAAAAAAAAACTGAAAAAGTACATCAGTAAATTACTAGTACTCTTTGACCGATTTTGATTAAAAGCTTATTTTCGAGGTCCAGGAGGATACAAAACTTAAATATAAAATTTCAACCTCTTAGCTCAATTCATTTTTTCATGCTTAAAATTGAGCACACACACCCACCCACCCACAGACAGACCATGTCGCGAAAACCACTTTTTTGGATCCAGGGGACCTCAAAACGTGAAGATCCATCAAAATCTCGACATCGAATTTTTGACATGAATCCAATACTTTCACTCTATATATATTAACATATATATAGAGGTAAGAGAAAGTAAAAAAACAATCACAAGAAAATATAGCGATTATAAATTGTATCTGTGAGACAAAAAATTTACGAGAAAAAAGATTAGCCTAAATCAGTATATGTACCAAGTAATATAGAAAGAAAATTTTTACTATAATTAGCAAGGGTAGGCTAAGGATGAGATGAAGCTCTAATTTTTCTTCTTCTATCGCATCGTCATAGCCCAGCCAGATGTCAGAGTCCCCGGTCTATTTCACCGGTTGACGCGTCAAGCATAGTGACTTCTTCTATTAAAATATACGATTCAAATGTATTTCTGTTTCTACAAAGTCGGTTATTTCCCGCTTCTTTTGAAGTATACTACTAAATCCCCTTGACGGTGGGCTGATCAAGAGTTGTCTTTTCTTCAGAAAAAGAATTGATTATTTTGTTTTATCCAGTGTGCTATCAAAGTGTTCGCATAAGCCTATGGATCTTTTTAATCTCACTTTCTAAGGCCATCATTTTTTTTTTCTTTGATATTTTAATGTCCGTCACCTTTCTTTTCTACTCGAAGCAAGTCAATTTCCTTGTCGTCACATGAGATCCCGGAGGAATCCATTTCCTGGACCACCATCCTCTTTCTCTCTCCCCAGACTAACGTCAAAGCGGCTGTCGCCTTCCCTCAACATCAAACAACAGACAAGGTGATCCCGATTACCGTGTAGGGAAACAGGATAAGGTTTGTCGTCAAGTTCTCTTTTCTTGAAAAAAAGTACTACGTCTTCAAATAGCTAACATATACATATGTTCACACAGACAGACATACACTCCATTTTGCGGGACCCACATCTTACGAGTATTCAAAAAATCTGGTGTGACTGGTCACACAGTAATACTGTATAAATATTTTACCATGAGAATAAATTTTACATTTTGAATTTTAATATCCCGGCGGAAACTAATGTATGCAAAACAAAAAAATTGGTGTGAGAAGCACAGAACACAACTATCAATTACCGAAGATAAGAGAAAATTGTGTGCTGTGCGACCATTCACCATGGATCCAGAGGTGTTTCTCGGGGAGGGGGGGGGGGGGGGTAATCTGGTGTGACTGGTCGCAGAGCACACAATTTTTTCTTAATTTCGGTAATTTAAAGGCGCATTCTGTTCTTGTTTGCCAGAATATAAATACAAATCAAATTTTTAAGTATTAATTTTTAAAATTTTACATTCAAAATAAATTTTTTTTTCGAAAAAAAATATTTTTTTCAAATCCCGGGAGGGGAGGGGGTAATTACCCCCTTTACCCTTTTTTGGCCCCCTTGTATCCGCCCTTGCCATTCACACCAGATTTTTATTTTATTTTTCATAGCTGAAAATGTCACGAAATCAATAGAGAGCGCTTTCTCGCGCTGTTGCAATTGCTCTATTTTTTTAAAATAATTTTTTATTCAAAAATATATTTGAATTTATAATGAGGAAAAAATAACCAAAAAATAAAAATAAAAAATAAAATATTAGATAGAAACGGGAGAGAAAAAAAGTAAAAGGAAAAGAATATTTTATTTTTTCTTAGTTCGTACATTCGTTCAACATTTACCTGTTATATCCAAAAATTGGAATTGAAATCAAAAGATGAGGTCATTGTTCAGAGAACTTGATAACTTTTTATGGTTAAAAAAAAATTAATTTTTGAAGGTGGGCACCAAATCCGGGCATATATTTATACAATAACGACTGAATTATTGTTTTAAACAGAGATATCACTTAGAAATAAATTATTTTGATTTAAATAGGTTTCAAAGGAACTTTACAAATAAATTTTGTTTGATAAATTTCATCTAGCTAGATAGAGTGTTTAATAAAACAAAGTGAATGTAGAGTGTGATGAAATTCATGAAACGGAGAGTGTTTTAATTCCTATTTAGACAAAATGATTGTGATAAATAGTTTAAAATAAGCTACATTAAATCCGGAATTGGCCAAACGACTCTGTTCTGTTTCATACTAATGAATGGCTAATTCAGAGTGTGCATTATCACTAAAATCTCTCTCTGGATTGAATTCGGTACAATGGATGGTCTGGAATGTCGGAATGTAGACGACTACAATAGTAAAGTGTTTTTTCGAGGTGAATCAGATCAATAGATCTATGACTCGGATCTAAAGCAAAGGTTAATTAATTCAATCATGTAAACGAGTGGATTCAAGAGAAACCCTAATTCTAGAGGAATATTTGCTTGTGGAAAGAGTATGGGGTAGGGGGAAAGGACAATTTGATTCATGGGGGGAAGAACTAATGTTTATTCAATGATATAAGGGAGGGGGAGAGGATTTTATCACAAACTTGCACGTTATTTCCAATGGCAGCGCAGAGATTATAATTTCCTTTTTAAAGGAATATTTTTACAGTTTTAGATAAATATTTTTACTAAAAGCATCTTATCAGTATTTATTTTCTATTTAAATTACATTTATTAAATCTGTAAGGCAAATAATTTTGTTTTTGCAAGATAGTACAAAAATCTGGTGTGACTGGCGCACAGCACACAACTTTCTCTTACCCTTCGGTAAGAGAAAGTTGTGCACCGTGCTGGCCACACCAGATTTTTTGTGTCGAGATATATTTAGTTTCCCATAGCACCTTAGTTTCAAACTTGCATTTTAAATGTTGACTGCTTGAAATAAACTATGGTCATTTTTCAAAATTTTAATCTCATATTTGGACATTTTATACACAATATAGAATCGTAAATAAATACAAAATTTAATATGAATTGGAAAAAAAAATTTTAAATGCGTAAAAAGTTCCAAAAGGGGACCCCCCCTTTTGAATTAAAACCCGTAGAAAGAGAGAAGATAATTTTGTGTGTGTGAGAGAGAGAGAGATATGTTTTCTCCGAAACAATTAAATTAAAGACAGAAATAAAATAAAAATAAATGGGAATTTAAATAATAATTGATTTTTAATCTAATAAAAAGAAAAAGATTTAAATTTGGCTACCATGGCAACCATCTTTCCTATGAAGCACAAGAGTAAAGTGTGCTTCAAACAATTTTGAGGGCAAAACGAGAATATACATTTTAAAGAGCATCTAAAAAATAATTGATTTTTGAATTTTAATCAAAATCGTTAGAGCAAATTTTGAGAAAATCGAAAAAAAAACTGAAAAACTACATCAGTAAAGTACTAGTATTCTTTGGTCGATTTTGATTAAAAGCTTATTTTTCCGGTCCTCGGGGGTGTTTAACTTAAATATAAAATTTCAGCCTCATAACTCAATTCCTTCATGCTTAAAATTGAACACACACCCACCCACACACACCCACCCAACCACAGACAGGCCATGTCGCGAAAACCACATTTTTGGATTCAGAGGACCTCAAAACTTGAAGATCCATCAAAATCTCGACATCGAATTTTTGACATGAATCCAATACTTTCTTTCTATATACAGTATATTAACATATATATAGAGGTAAGAGAAAGTAAAAAGTTATTTCAAGAAACAAGCACATCTATCCTCATATAGACAACGTGGCCGACACATCCTTTCGTAAATAATAATAGGCCTAATAATCCCTGACTCTTATTAAAGATGAAGGATTAGTTGATTGAGAATCATTATTTGATATTATGGAAATAAGAGGACATCAGCCTCTTATTAATCAAATTTTCTAATCTATATTTAGCACTTCTCAAGTTAAAAAAAAATTTCAGCTATTTTCTAAAAAATGTAATGAATGGTCTTAACAAATGTAAACTATTCTTGAATCAATTATTATTTTACAAGGGTAGATAGACGAACAACCTAAAATATGTAAGAGCAAATAAAAATAGAAAATTTTATTTTTATCTGAGGTACGAATGTCATCACGGTATTTCATTGAAAATAATATTTTTTTAGATATTTTTCTAAGCTTAATCATATGTAGGCGTAATTAAATCAAATATGAAATCTGAGATAAAATGATAAAGTTTTTTTGTCCGGAATTCCAATTTGTTTAAATTCCAATTTTCATTTGGGTACGAATTATAAAATGATTACTATACCTATTAATTAGCATGATATTCAAAAGTTTTTCGATAGTCAAATTCTCTTTACGAGTAAAAAAATCTAAATTTTTTTTTTATTTTAATTTCTTTTTCGACATCGGATGCCATTTAGATTCCGTCCTTATTTATCCCAATTGATCGTTTCTAATTCAATTGAAATAAATTTTTTCGTCTGGGACGGAATGCGAAAGCTGGTTATCTTTTCTCCATAACATTAATTTAATCATCCCATTCTTCTGTTTAAAAACAATTGAATTTACTATTCAAATAATTATATAAACTAAACATTTTTCACTCTCTTTATATAAGAAATGAAAAATTAGTAATAGAACAATTTGAAATGTAATCCAATATTTGGAATATTTAATTATGGCTGTTAGAAGTTAGTAATCTTGTGAATGAAAGCATTTCACATATTCAAACAAATGCGTAGACGATTCAAATGAAAAAAAGAAAATGAATTAAGACCTTATTCTTGAAAAGTTGTCTTTGTTACACCTTTAAGTTGAGAATTGTTCAAAGCGAGAACGATAACAAAGGCAGGTTCATTGGCCATTTCTGAAGAGATTATCCCTGGAAACGATTCAATCTTTGCCTTTTATCTCAATGTGAATGCTCTGAATTTGCCTCTAACCCTATTTGAAACCAACTCTATATATACATATTGTTATTCAAGCAGAGTTTGAGCTCCCTAATACCTCTAATGACCAGTGGATCCAGCCAGCTGCGTTCCAGTTAAGTATTCGCATGCCGAAATTAATTCTCTTGCTTAGAGGCAAATTGATAATTTTATGGATAAATGAATTTAAAGTATAATTATAACTATTAAATTGTTAAAAAATTGAAATCGTTTAAGTTAAAAAGCATTCAATATATTATAATTATATAAAAAAAAAATAATTAAAGGCTAGGACCGCATAGGCGGTTTTTGGTTTATTTTATAGGCCTATTAGACTTGCTCGTCAAATTCAACTTGGTTATTGTTTTCTATGGTCCAGTAGTAAAGAAAAGACAAAGTCAAATTGGAATGCACCTCATCTTAGCTGCCCAAAAAAGTTTAAGTAAATAACAAATTATTATTTTTGAAAGAGAATCTAAAAAACAATTGATTTTTGAATTTTAATCAAAGTCGTTGGAGCGCAAAAAGTACTAGTACTTTACTAATGAATTTTTTCAGTTTTTCTCGATTTTCTCAAAATTCGCTCGAAAGATTTTGGTTAAAATTCAAAAATCAATTATTTTTTAGATGCTCTTTGAAATGTATATTCTCCTTTTGCCATTGAAATCTTATGAAACACACTTTACTCTTGTACTTCTTAGAAAAGAGAACTGGTTGCCATGGTAACATAATATAAATATTCTCTCATGTTTTTTTTTTTTTTTTTTTTTTTTTTTTTAAACCTTCACACTTTTTTTTCTCATTCACACTCACACTCACACACACATTGACACTGTCTTTTCGGCAACTTAGGCCATTTAAGACTTTGACGATAACCGTTGTATTATATATTATCTATTGGGGGTTCAGGCATTTCTATTTAAGCCATCTGGTATCCAAATGACTTAAATAAAATCATCGGACTGCCTGGGTCCGAACCCGCGACGTTTGGTATAGGAGGTAGGCACGCTACCTACTACGCCACACCCGGGGGCATTCTCTCATGTTAATAAATTGTACATCTTGAATTCAAATGTACCCTACTGTAGGAAACTAAATATATGTTGACACAAAAAATCTGGTGTGACAAGCACAGATCACAACTTTCAATTACCGAAAGTAAGAGGAAGTTGTGTGCTGTGTGACCAGTCACACCAAATTTTTTTTTCATTATTATGTAAATTTCAAACTTGAAAATATTGCTTTTATTTTTTAATGAAGATTTTTCAAATTTTTATTTTATCGTTTTAGAACAAATAAACATTACCGTCTAGCGAAGGCGTAATTACCTATATTATTGAACTTTCAGGGGGAAAAAAAAGTTTTTTTAATGAAATACAAAATAAATTCGTAAAGTTTTATATACCATTAAATGAAAAGGGTGAATTGAATGCAAACTAATAATTCAATTAGTTTAATTGATTGGGTTTTGTTTTACATTTTGTTTGTTTTTAACTCTATGCCTAATTTAATAAACCTATTCTGCTTTTCTGAATGATTTACTTCGAAATTAATTTATCCTTATCCAACTTGTATCTTCTTAGATAAAAACAAGAGGATCCCATTCAAAATTTGAGGTTTTGTAATAGAATAAATTAGAAGGATAAATTGTAACAGAGATATGACAAAAATGATTTGCTGTCAAAAATAAGAATTACCTTTATACATCTTAATTATTTTGAGATGAATGCGTCATAGGGATTAATGAAGATATTAAAGGTCAAAAATCTGGTGTGACTGGCGCACAGCACTCAACTTTCTCTTACCGAAGGGTAAGAGAAAGTTGTGCACCGTTCTGGTCACACAAGATTCTTTGTGTTGAGATATATTTAGTTTCCCATAGCACCTTAGTTTCACATTTGACCATGATGGCGCTGAGCTATGAATGCTTCCACATCAGTAAAGTACTTCAAACAATTTTCACTGTTATACTTTTTAAAGAGCATCAAAAAAAAATGGTTGATATATGAATTTTAATCAAAATCGTTGGAGCGAATTTTGAGAAAATCGAAAAAAACTGAAAAAGTACATCAGTAAAGTACTAGTACTTTTGGCCAATTGTGTTCAAAAGATTATTTTCACGAGTTCGGGGGGTGCCCAACTTAAATATAAAATTTTAACCTCGTAGGTTATTTCCTTCATGGTTAAAAATATCCACTCACACAGACCAATATGCGGGACCCACTTTTTTTTTTAAATCAGGGGACCTCAAAACATGAATATCGCAACGATCCCAGGGAGAGATCGTTTTTTTTTATTTTAATATTGATTTTGGCTAATTTTTCTAAATTTTTTTTTATAAATCCAGTTCGGGAATAATAATAATAATTATTAATCCCTTTCTTATAAAGATATAAATTTAAATATAAAATTCTAAAATGAAATTTATTGAGAAATTTGTAATTAAAGATATAATTAATCCTTTTTCTCCACCTTCCCCACTTGTGAGAGGAGCTGGTCGTCGTCCATCATCAGAAAAATATATTATTCATTGGCGGGCTGTGAAGCCACTATCATCTTCAAATATATCACTCGATGGCTCATTATCCAGCCGCCAACATCCGACATATCTCAACGGCGGGCTGTGAGGCCGCCAATATCTTCGATCATTCGACGGCTAGCATTCACACACATTCGATGGCTATGGAGCCGCCCTCGACACCACTCGATGTGCAGCCGCCGCCACCACCTATTTTGTCTTCGGGCCGAGAGACGGTCACCATTTAATGCAGAGGACCGAAACGTCCGCCTTCACTGCAGTTCGGACGAAGGTCGGCCACTTGCGACCGAAACGCCAATCCCCACCGAAGACACCAACCATCTATTTATACCTTTTTATATTTATTAATATCTTTCAATAAATTTTAAATTTGATATTTTTTTTAATAAATTATAATTTATATATTTTTTTTAATTTTATTTTTTATTTTTTGCGAGCAGATACTCTCCCTGATTTCGTCCTCCCCGTTCTTGACTCTTCAAAAACGTTGCGATATCCTTCAAAATCTGGACATTGAAATTCAGACATGATCGCAATACTTTCTATATATATTTCATATATAGGGTATGAGAAAGTAAAAATTGAAGTATGACTTGGACTCTAGAGAGACTGAGGACTTAACGAGTGTGAAACGTTTGAAAACAGAATTTCCGAACCGAGATATCAATATATTTATGCTTCCTTTATAGTCTAGAAAAAGAGAACGATGCGAGAAAAAATTTCAAAAGGAATTTTTTATAAAATAAAAATATATAGACTATTATTAACTATATTCAGTTATTAAGTTGCCTTCACTTATAATTAAATGGATTATAGCTTTATGTTTGATATTTGAATTCATTATTAATTAAATGTTTTCAACATTGAACAACTTATTTGATTTAATTACCACCTAAAGTTAGCAAAGTTGTAATTTATTTAATGAAGAAATAAATGGGCCACAGAAGAAACGACGAAATAAATTTTATATGGCGATAATTTGTATTTATACATATACAGTATATTAATAAATAACTTTCTGATGAAGCCAACAAAATGAGTGCCAGAAATGTAGTCTACGTTATATTAAATTGTGGGCTTTACTCTTAAAGCTCCCTGATTGATTTGATTTCTCAATGTCTTGCCAATTTAAAATTCACTCTTCTAAAGGCTTTTATAAACATGTTGCAGTAGGGGTATTTGTAAGAGCTACTTATAGTCAGCGTAGAACTTACAATAGTTTTTTTTCTATTTTTTATTTCATTTAAGGTATTTTTCGGCATTGAAGGTCATTTAGGCCCCGTCTCTAATTCACTTGGATTGGTAGCCAATTCTATAGAAATAAATATATAAGCTTATGTTTCAATAGTTATAGGGACAATTATTTTAAACGTTTATTTTAAATAAAGGCTTTCATTAGTGACTTCATACTATATTTAATAACTATAGTCACAGATTGTTCTGAAATTTTGAGAAAATGGCCGAAACAAAGAAAGTGTCATTTTTTTTTTATTAATGTCACCTGAGGCCCATTTTAAAAGATAATTTGCTCCCCAAAGATCCCTACGACTCCTCGAGTTGTGTTGAAATGATACCCCGAGGGAAAATGCACAAAATATCTTACAAATAAAAGTTGTATAAGGAACCATGTTTTGCTAAAAGGTAGACTACTTAAGATAATACGTTTAAACAAAATCCCATCAATCAATTTTGAATAAAAAAAAAAAAAAATCATCCATTTTCTTTTTATTGCAAAGTCGTTTAATCCAAATATGATGTTAAATTCATAATGTATAAATTTAGCTTCAAAAAGCTTTAAAATTAGAAGATTTAATTTTTTTACACGAACTGATAACGCAGATTCAATTTCAATCCTAATAAATGATTAAATTCAATCCCCACAAAGTATTTTCATGTCAGTAATGTTTTGATTTGAAAATAAATTGAATCAATGATTGATGAAGGAAATAAGTTGATAAATAACAACATTTGTCAATTTGTTGTTATACGTACCAACCATTATAGTGTATTGGATTTTATGCATATGTATATCAGAATATTTAGTTTAGCATTTCCGTTTACAACAGGATAACGGATGATTCTAACTATCCGTCACATCTCTGATACGTATCGGATGTACCACGTAGTATGTCAATCAATATAAACATTAGATTCGAGAGGGAATTCAATAATCTTTTAGTTAAATTCTAATTAAAAATATTCTTTTTTTTAAATGTTCTATCTATTATCAATCAACCAAAGTAGTAGCCTTTAATATAAATATTGTTTTAATGCTTTGCCGACTTTACTATAACATATAAGTTATTCGATGTAGAGTGAATGACGTGAGATGACAGGTGGCTCTGATGTGTATTAATAGAAATAAATACGCATCCGAGTAAAAATTATTAAAAAAGATAGAAGGATACACACGCCCGCAGCAGGTCTGAATAATGAACCTTGAGGGACACACAGGGATATACACGTTCACACCAGGGACACACGCCCGCACCAGGGACACACACAGTAGATCGAAATTGATCAGAAGAAAAATGTGTGTCCCTGGTATGGACGTGTGTATCCCTGGGTGTCCCTAAAGGTTTACTATGCAGACCTGCTGCGGGCGTGTGTATCCCTCGACCATTTTTTGATCTTTTTTACTCGGGCAGAGACAGCCAAAAATAAATCTCATTCTCATTGAATCACTTGGAAACGTTTCGTCCCTTTATTAAGTACCATCATCAGTCATTAAATCGAATATAAGTTGCTCAGTTATATGTATATATACAGTATATTAGGGTGGTCCTTATTTTGGACTTTTCGATTTTTTTTCGACGCTCGTCCTAATCGGTTCCAAATATTAAAAAAAAAAATTCTGCCAAATTTCAGATTTATTTTTGGCTGTCTCTGCCCGAGTAAAAATTATTAAAAAATGATCGCCCGCAGCAGGTCTGCAAAATTTTAAAGACACAAAAGAACTTTTCCCATGTTATTTCCATTTAAAACTTTGGCTGCCTTGGGGGACAGGTTAATATTAATATTAAGAGTTGAAATTTGGCAGGAATTTTTTTTTTATATATTTGGAACTGATTTAGGACTAGCGTCGAAAAAATCCAAAATAGAAACCACCCTAATATATATATTTTGATTTGTTTATATGACTAATTCTGAGCAAATTAATTCAATTAATGGGCTGATGATGATTTTTAATAAAGGGACCGAAATATATTCGGATGATTTAATGAAGATTTTTGGCTGCCCTCTACCTCTATTAATTATTTAGATTTAGTTCGTAGATGGAGTCAATTTTATACCTTTTCTCTTATTTTATTTTATATTATTTATTTTTTTAATATAAATTTTCTTTTGAATTATTCACATTTAATTTTTTTTTTTTTAATTAAACACAAGGGTATTTTATTTGCCATTGACTTCCAAATTAGAAAAATATCGTTAAAAATTGCAAAATCGAATACGAATTGGAATTTTTTTAGAGTGTAATAAAACAACAATAAATAAAAACGATGAATAATATATTATACGTAAAAATTAAACTATAAAAATAGAATAAAATATAGTCTATTGTTTATAATATTCTTTAACTAACGCACTTAAATGACATATGTCTTATTAGTATTTATTTGTTAGTAACTCGATAAAAATTTCCTGGTTATCTCGATGATTTAATGCCATTATCTTGAAGATTGGAGATCAGCCAAATTAAAAAAGACCATTTTTTTATTGTATTAATGGCATCTATAAATTTCGATCGAAATCTCTTATAAATGAAAAATATATATGCTATATGCCTATGTAGGAGGCAAAAATTTGTTTTTCAAAGGCAATTTTTATTATGAATATTGATATTAATTACTTTTTTTCAAAAAAAAAAAAAAATGTTTAAATTTTATTTCGATTCTGTTGAATGGCCGTATTTAGGAATTTATCGAAATGTCGTACGAAGAGAGTCTAATAGCTACGTGGCGGGAAATGAATTATTTAAATCGTTTACATTCTCTAAAAATCCTAGCAAAAAATGCATATGCATTTGCCTACTTTGCCTAGTGGTGAATCCGGTCTGATTCTTTGAAGTTATTGATAAAAAAAGTAAGTCGCCTATGCGTAAAAAAAATCTTTAAATTTTTGACGTTTCTTTTTACTTTTTTCCCTAAAAATCTCATAGCTACGCTCTATTCTCATTTTTATTTTCTCTTATCCTATATATGAAATATATAGAGAAAGTATTGCTGTCATGTCAAAAATTCGATGTCGAGATTTTGATGGATATAGGCCTACATTTTTGAGGTCTCCTGAGTTCAAAAAAATGGGTCCGGCAAATTGGTCTGTATGTGTGTGTGTGTCTGTGTGTGAACATTTTTAAGCATTATGGAAATCAGCAACTAGGTTGAAATTTTATATTTAAGTTAGGCACCCCCCCCCCTAAGTCGTCAAAATAAGCATTTAGACAAAATCGGCCAAAAAGCACTAGTAATTTACTGATGTAGTAGAAGGATAACAAAAAGAGAGAGCAGCTAGTTTTCTTTTCTTTTATTAAACCCTCATTGCTGACGTTTCGGTCCTGTTTAGTGTGTAATTTTTCAGTTTTTTTTTTTTTTTTTTTTTTTCGATTTTCTCAATATTCGCTCCAACGATTTTGATTAAAATTCATAAATAAATTTTTTTTAGATGCTTTTTAAAATGTATATTTTCATTTTTCCATTGAAATCTTCTGAAGACCACTTTCATAGGATAGATAGGAGAAATGGTTGTTAAGGTAACAAAATATAAATATTCTCCCTTGTTTATAAATTTTACATCTTGAATTCAAATATACTGTACCAAATGGCTTAAATAGAAATGCCTGGACCCTAAATAATATATATTCATAACGGTTATCGTAAATGTCTTATATGGCCTGAGTTGCCGAAAAGACAGTGTGAAGGTGTGTGTGTGAGTGTGAATGAGAAAAAAGTGTGAATGTTTAAAAAAAAAAAATATATATATATATATATATATACTGTATTGTCGGAAACTAAATATATCTCGACACAAAAAAATCTGGTGTGTCAAGCACAAAACACAACTTTCAATTACTGAAGGTAAGAGAAAGCTGTGTGCTGTGCGACCAGTCATACCAGATTTTTTACTTATGAAATGCAAGTGGTCAAGTTAACTAATTTGCTATGAGAAACTAAATATATCTCGACACAAAAAATCTGGCGTGACAAGCGAGGTGCACAATTTTCTCTTATCGAAGGGTAAGTCAGCGCCAGTCATACCAGATTTTTTTTTCTGAACGACATTGTTTTAATTTTTAAGAGAGCAAGAGAGCACGCAATTTTATTTGCTTAAAAAAAACCTTCATTCATAAAGAAAATAATTTAGTTAATGAGCTATTTCTTTTAATTAAAGAAGAAATGAAAAATAATAAATGACCCTGAGCTCTTTAAAATAAAATAATAATAAATAAAACTTTTTAAACTAGATAAGTTTTTTAAAGTATCATATTAATGATATTTTCATGCAATTCACAAGACACCTATTATCAAAACTCACGCTAGTGGATACGAGAGATATGAAGTTTAAACAAACATCATTTTGGAAATAATTCTTTGAATAAATTAAATGGTAAATGGGTGAAAAGTTTAGAAATAATTTTGGAAGGCAATAATAATAATAAATAATGGAAGAATAGTCCTATTTAAATTTTAAGAAATATGGTCAGATGGGAACTCAATGCAGTTTAATATAAAATATTTGCTACTACCAATAATACCAATCCTACGATTAAAGGAACAAAGAAAAAAAATTTTCTTCTCTTGAAGACGGGGGAGGCTTTTTTTTAAACACTCACACTTTTTTTTCCATTCACACTCACATACACACAGTCTTCTCGGCAACTCAGGCCATATAAGACTTTTTACGATACTTGTATTTAATAACATATGTATTCGGGGTCCAGGCATATATATTATGCCGGAGGAAGCTTAACATTATATATAATTATATATAAGCTTAACATTATATAATAAAAAATTTTTTTGATTAAAATAGATAATTTTTTTATAATTATCATCACAATATTAGTCGTTCTTCTTTAGTATCTTTAATAAAAAAAAAAAAGTAAAAATAAAAAAACGAAAGTATAATTATGAAAATTCTAATGTTCCAAAAAAATTATAACATTTAAATATATTTTTCCTTTAATTAATTAAGAATTCTTTTTCCCTAAGAAAGCTCAAAATATCATATTTATATATATATAGTATATATAATTATAACCTGTTTCCTTTTAGGAAGCACTTTGCACTGGCCCAACTAAACAAAGTGGATACAATCAGAGCTTAGAAATCTTAACCCACTCTACAACACTATGAAAGGTTTCCACCACCAAGATCTCACAAGACACTTTTTCTACTATTAATATATGGAAAGAATATTAGATAAGCTCGTCAGATATTTTTGAGGGGCTTTTATAATATTCAGAAAATGAGTCGTCCATTTCCAAAAGTACGTAATTGACAAAATTTGAAAAGTTGAGTTTTTAATTACATGTTGTAGGCACAACTGAAAGATATAATTTAAAAATAGTTTTCCAGTAAAAAAGTTTAAGTTTAAAAATTCTATTTAAAACAAATACTGAAAATCGATTAGAAATTGCCGTTATGCAATGAAAAAGAGCAAGTAGAGGTGCAGCAAATAAAGAGAGCCTTTGGATGCCAAATGCCGAAAGGGAGACGTTTCGGACAAAATTTTATTTGTCCATCCTCAGTCCTTGTAGGCTTATAAACTAATTAGGCACAAAGTTGTCATTGTTTTTTTTTTTTTAAATATACATGTGCACAAATTCGTGCCACAACAACAATGACAACTTTGTGCCAAATTAGTTTATAAGCCAACGAGGACTGAGGATGGACAAATAAAATATTGTCCGAAACGTCTCCCTTTCGGCATTTGGCATCCAAAGGCTCTCTTTATTTGGTGCACATCTACTTGCTCTTTTCCATTCCAAAATACTGTTTTTTCTAGTTTACTGATAAGTTGATTCCTAGGCAACTAGACACTTTTGGAAATGGAAGACTCAAATAACAGGATAAAAACAAAAACCTCAATATAGAACAAAATTTGGAAATCTAGGTGTAAACAATTCCATAGGCTAAATGAGTTTTATAAAGATTAAATTAAGAGAAGTTTGAGAGTCAAATTAAGAGTAATTACATGCCATGCTGATAGAGAACTTTGGTCTCAAATCAATTTGAAGTTTGTGCAATGTCATCGGCCAGAGAAAGGCCTCCAAATTAAATGAAGCCAATTAGAAGTAGCTATGTTAATTTCAATTGAGAAAGGAATGACCAATGACCTGAGAGTATCACTGATCATTTAGTCCATTCTCTATATATATCGGAATCTTCTCGTGTGGTATAACAGGGCAAAGCGCAATCCACCATTTAGGCACAAACACACCCACACACACCTATCTAACTACCCTCCAATACTTCCTGCTTGCACACAACACTCAGAGGGCTAGTTCGTTAATTAGCTGCCGTGACTGTTCAGCTCTATGGCCAGTTATCGCATAATTAATGCCCAAAAGGCCCGCCTCCGTATAAATCTCCCCTGGCTGTTCCAATAGAGCCGACTTATCTATCTGATTCCCTCTCCACTATCCTTTATATTCACTACAAAGCCAGACTGTTACACCGTCATCTTGCCCTTTCAGACTCATATGGCCGATAATATCTCTGTTATATAACAATTTAAATCCTATAATGCTGACCTAAGTAGGTTATTGAAATTTATTAAATATTATAATCAATATTATAGGCATTTAGTCTTTCTAAGCATTTCTATTTAAATACGGTAATTCGAAATTAAAAAGTTTTTGATGATAATGATAAAACTTATTTTTTTTTTCTATTGGTATTTAATTATTAATCGAACATTTCGAAAAAAAAAATATTATAGTCAAAATATAAAGGGTTAAATTCAAACAAAAGCCATTTAATGAAAAATAGCTGTACATCCCGTCTCTTGTTATCAACAAAAACTTTTTAATTGTGAAGTATTTAAATAGAAATGCTCTGAAAGATAACTGCATACCTAAATGTCCCCTCTGTCAATTTTATTGGAAGTTTCCAGAAAATATTTTTTTTTTGTCAAACTAGCGGCACGCGGGCATGGGCGTAACTAGGGGAGCTGGGGCGCTCCCCCCAGAAGGCTCGTGCCCCCCCCCCCCCAGAAAGCTCCCTGCCCCAAGAAAAATTGAGAAAATATGGGGCTTTCCAGGCCCCCCGGAGGATAGCTGGCCGCATGCGGCCCGAGATGAACATTTTTGCGGGCCAGTCAATATACCCGACGCAAAGTAAAAATAAAATAGAAATGTGAATTAGAAACGAAACCAGCATATAAAATTATAATATAATTTTTTTATAAACTTTTTTTTTTACGGCCCACCTAAAGTTAAGCCTTGTTTATTTGGCCCAAGTTAGCTTTTGAGTTTGACAACCCTGCTGTAAAAGTTAATAAATAATTCACCAATTCGACACGCGTGGCGCCACTGAACAAGAGCGCCTGCGAGTTATGCAAAATCTTTCCATAAAAGATTCCTTTGTTGTCTATTTTTAGGGACGCTATCGATAAAAAAAAGATTAAATATAAACTACTAACCGTTGAAATATAATTTAATTAGACAAATTAAAACTAAAAACACAAAGCGATGTTTCAATATATTATTTATTTGTATAAACAGTTGATATAAATTTTGACACTTGGTGTGTCATTTTTTGAAGTGATATAAATATATTACACATATATAAATGTATTTATATTACTTAAGAAGCTGACATATTACAATACACATTAGATAAATAAATAATAAAATTTATATTGAAACATATCACCTTGGGTTTTTAGTATTAATTTACCTACAAAAGGAAAGCATGGCATGAAGCTTGATGAGGACAGAGAAAAAAGAGAGAAGATTAGCATAGAAAAAGCAGAATAAATGCTAGTCGGGTAACTCGTGGTCGCCATCCACGTACTCACAAGATGTGAGCCCCTGAGTGATGATATTAATATAGCTATCGATAGGAGAGTGGATATAACAAGATATTATATTAACAACCAAAACAGCTAGATGACCAGTAGAGTAGAAATTTAAAAACTATGGAAAGTATTAAGTGCCATGGGCGTAGCCAGACATCTTGTTAGAGCGAGAGTGAGGGGTTTGAAATTTATATATACATAGATTATTAATTAATTATTTAAATAAAAAAAAAAAAATTAATTAATATATTGGATTGGGGCGTTAAAAAAATTCCCAATGGGAAATATATATATATATATATGCGAAGATAAGTTTTCTCGGGTTGTGTCGCGTGTGATGTTGAGATTTACTCGACGTTTCGGCTCTCCTTTTGGAGCCATTTTCAAGAGTATGGAATTAGGGGGGAATTGTTGGGGTGGTTTGTTTACGGGGTCGCAGTCTTGCTGGTCCCCAGGTCAATTTGGATGCCTCAGAGGCTTGGTTTGGTCTCTGAGAGCAGGAGGAAGGTTGAGTGTGTGTAATTGCGTTTGTGTTCGGTTTAGGTTGACTACGGGGCCTCAGTCTGCCTCCCCAAGTCGATGTGTTATTGGTTTGGTTAGTGGATGTGTTAGGAGATTGGGTGCGTGTGTGTGTGATCGTGTCTGTGTTTAATTTAGGTTGACTTTGGGGCCTCAATCTGCCTACTCCCCCCGTCGATGTATTGCTGGATGTTTCCGAGGCTTGTGTTTGTGTTTGAGAGTTGTTGGGTTGTGTGGTGGCGGTTTGCGTGTTGATGGTCGAAGTGATTTGTGTTTTGGTTTTTCTTACTGCTATGGCGCTCGAGGTCTTGCATGCTTGACGGCTAGCTGACGATATATATATATATATATATATATTTGCTCAGGAATTCGCAGTGACTTTGCAGCCAGGAGATTAAATAAAAAAATCTTTTATTTAATTTTTATTCGCCGACGTTTCGGTCGCCAATATTTGACAATATTTGCCCTGATGAAGGTCGTGATTGGCGACCGAAACGTCGGCGAATAAAAAATTAAATAAAAGATTTTTTTATTTAATCTCTTGGCTGCAAACTGCGAATTCCTGAGTAAATCTTCACAGCCATAAAACATCAATATATATATTTGTTTGTTTGTTTTTTATTTTTAGGATAAGCCAGGGGGCAAGGCCCCCCTGCCTCCCCCTGGCTACGCCCATGTTAAGTGCTCTTTTTAATTTTATCTTTTTTTTTAAAGCATTTATTTATATGAATTTGTTAGTTATAGGCAATAAATTTCTTTTTGAATTGTGTTGAATTATTAAATGAAAATACCTCAGATGAAATTAAATTCCATTATTATTATTTAAAAAGAATTATGTAAATGAAGTAGAATAAAGAGAAAAGTACAAAAATATAAAGTCTAGTTAAAAATAAGTAGCATTTTTCAACTTCAACTTGACATTTAAATTAAATTTATGAATTAATCTGATGAAATGTAATTAAGGTTTGCTTCATATTATTCCTTTCTGATTAATTTTCTGATTACATCGCAACTTGAGACCGAAAATCTTATTTAAATAAATGAACCTCCCAAAATAGATCAATACTAATTAAATTGAATTTAAATAAGATAAGACCTCTTGGTCCAAGTTAAAATTAATCATCTCTAAGTATTATAGAGTCATTATTCAATTTAATGAAAGTGATTTAAATTTTGAAATTTGTTGAAAAAAAGAGGCTCATTTATTTAAGCTGAAAATTTAGATTAATATCTACAAACTTAATAGATAATTAAAACTTAAATGCTTTTAATTTTATCAATATTAATTGAGAATAAGAGATTTTTAATTATGGGAGTCAAGCTATTCACAAAAAAGACAAAGTAAAATTCCTTTTTTGGGAAATCACTTGTCTTGATCATTAATATCTAAAAAATTAATTTTATTCATTATTGTATTTCCTGGATTGCCAACATGGAAATCACCGAGAGTCATGTTTTGGCTCCGGGACCTAGGTCAGTCAAATTAACATAAATAAATGTTAACTTTATTGTATATATCACCAAAAAACATACCACAATGAATCGTTAACGATTGGACATATTATAGCATAGAAGAGGTTGGATATACGGAGCCGGTTGGAACCAGAAATAAGGATTAGTTCACTAGCCAGAAATGAACTCAGGAGGGGGAGTTAGAGATAAGAAATAATGTAACTTCACGGGGTGCCGGTAGATGCCTACGGACAGAGGCCGGGTGGGTTTGAGGTGTGTGTCTTCGAGCACGTAAGCACCTCGGGTAAATAAACGGGGATCCCAATAGGAATTTCAAATAATAATAGTTAAAAAATAAATTTTTTTGGTGCAGGTCGAGGATCCGGTGGCCTGGTGCAATGGATAGCACGCCTATGCCCCGGAAAGGCGGAGATCCTGGGTTCGATTCCCGGGGGTCATGGGATGCTTGGCCTCATCAATAAAAAACACTCACATGTCTTGTTAAAAAATAAATGCCTGCAAAATTTGAACTCATTTGTAAAACAGGAACACGTGGCCTTTGAACTTTGAGAAATTCAAAATTTTCTTAAAACTAAGCTCACAAGGGAGTAAATTAATTTAAAATTCCAATAAAACTAGAAATTTATTATTTAGAATATTTTATTGCTTAAAATTATCTAAAATAATATATAATAAATAAATTAATAGAACTAATAAAAAAAAATAGATTTTTAATAACCCAAAATATTATAGATATTATCTTTCTTAATTATGCATAAAGCATTTGAATGTAACTTATCAAAAAGTTCATTCAAACTATCTTTAAATTCTTGCTCGTCCTTGGGCCATAGCACAGTGGTAGAGTACCCGCCTCTTGTGCCAGGGATCGAAATAACATCCCGTGGGAAAATTAGAATAGATGCGCTTTGAATTCTGATCTTAAAGAAAGATAGATTAAATTGTATCATCTGTCAAAGTGTCTCAGCATAAATCTGTTCTTATTTCTTTTTCATTTCACAATTATTTGTCAATTTTCTTTTTAGTTGAACAAAAAACTTAAAATGAATTTAAAATATTCGGACGAAATTTTATTGTTTAGGGTACCAATCATGAAATAAGTCCATTTAAAAGCTCTCTTTCGCTTGACTTATTTATGAACCTTAGTAATATTTGTACTATTGAGTTTAATATTATTTTTATATACGAATATACTAATCATCTTGAAAGCATCAAGTTATAAGTTAAGGTAACGAAAATATTTCATTAAATAATCATAGCAATTTCTAAGATGAATCAGTGAATAATTTATTCAATACAGGAGGAAAAATAAATTTTTAAAAAGATGAAATAATTCTCCCATGGCTGAAAGTCCATAAGAAAATTAAAAATTAATTAATTCTCAAATTGTTTTAGTCTCTTCGGCAATAGGCTCTTAGGTAATATAGACTTTAGAAGTTAATTTAGCCATATTTATTCATATTATTAAAACAATTTGAACCTACAGATTATTTGTGAGAGGATTCAGAATAGGCTAATACATAAAGAGCGATATAAATATTTTTAATCAATTCACAAATTTATATCGTAATGAATAATTTAAATTAACTTAAAAGTTCTTTCTCTTCATTCTGTGAAACTGAAAGACAAATTTACTTCAATGATATGTATTTAATTAAAATATATTTTATTTGTAAAATTTTGTAGCTCAATGTCCAAGGAGCAAAATAAGAAAAAAATTACGATAGACCGATAATCTCTTTATATAATTCGCTAATGTCCGTCTGTTTGTCTGTTACGCTCTATTTGGGCAACTTATTGTCGGAATTTTGAAACGAAAATTTTTATGCTTAAAGAGAACCTTCTAGGGATTACAGGAAAATTATTTTCATCCCGGAATTCCTATAACTTTTTGAGTTATTAATTCCTAAAGTTACGATTTCTCTCATAGGGCTTTGCGACTGGCCAGGAGGGCTTCGCCTTTAACTAAAAATAAATTTTAATTAATTCAGTTTCAGAGAATGAATGTCTCAGATGTTCTAATTGGGATTGATCATATTTTTTTCAATTTTCAATTAAAAAAAGATTTAAAATTTCCAATTTAAATAAAAACATGTTATGATTTTATTAATTTGTCATAAAAAGAGAGATTTATTTTTTAAATTAAAATTTTTAAATGAAAGAAATACTGTCTGTATACTAAAAAAAAATATTTAAATATAGATTAAATTTTGTCATTGGCATCCTTTTCTTAAATTCTTATATAATGTATGTAGACGACAAATGTGTCTTTCACTCTGACCGCAATTATATCGAACAATTAAAAAATAAATCTCTACGTCTGGAGATGGGATGGGAACCCTCGATCTTTAGCACCAGAATCAAATGCTTTATCTCTGAGCCTCAGAGTCAAGGGCTTTTATTCACTTTAAAAGGAAATGAAAATTAAAAAAATATTAATTAATTGATAAAGCTTTTCAAATAGTTGAAAATTATTATTATTATTTTTTTTTTGTTTCAGTAACTTTAATAAAAAATTGGCAACATACTGCTGGAAGTTGAAAAAGAATTAATTAGTATTATTTACTTGGCTGCTCATCCTATTGTGCTTACAAATTACATAATTGAGTGGGGATGGGAATCAAAATGAAATTAAGTTCCAAATGTTTCCATAACATAACTGGTGTATAGAACGTGACTGGAATAAATAATATTAAATGAATAGTTAATACAGGAGCTAACTGCTTTCAAATTAAGTTATTCCAGGGCAATGATTTTCAAAGTGCCCTCTAAGGAGTTTGTAGAGATCTTTGATTGACCTTTAGAAAATATTATACTGTAGTAAAAAACTGTTCGTTTTCAACGTGTGAACTAAACAAGCTCTAAAGCAAATTTGAAATGTGTTCACGTACAATGATGCAACAATATATTCTGAGAAAATTCTCTCAATCTGTAAAATTAATTATAAATAAATAAATTTGATTCAACATTATAATATCTACTAATCATCAAAAGTTGCCTCTGCATTATTTCCGAATGATATATTAATATTTTGAGATTCATTAATTAAATATAAAGAGAAAATAGAGAAAATCTCTGAGACTGTCTGGACTTTTTCGATCGTTTATGGAGAGTTTTGTTTTCGTTTTTGACTCGCACGCTTCGTTGCTCAGCCAAAACGTTTCTGGTAGGAAAACAGAAAAACACGACTTGCGAATAAATCAGTACGATATATTCAAGTTAAAATATATATATAACGGCGCTTAAGACATAATATATTATGTTTTCAGGCTATTGTCTTTAAAATTTTATAAATCACATTATTTTTTTCATTTTAAAATCTACCAGCAAAAAAAAAAAAAAAAAAAAAAAAAAACAAGATAAATAAGAATCAATTTTCTTTCTGTTTTTTCTTTTCTTAACATAACGTATTGTTTATCATATTATATACGTAAGGTTATATATAAAAAAAAAAAATAAAAATAATAGCCATATGTTTTCTTTTTGACAGAAAAAAAAATAAACTTATAATATTTTTAAGTAACCCTTAAATTTCAAGCTGACTGATAAGATGTACTAAAAGTCACTTTCTTTTATAAACAAATTCTTATGATTTATGGGCATATAATTCGATAAAAATGTTGCTGATAAAAATGGTGTCTCTATTTATGTCCTGGAATCTTTCAAGAATGCCATTCTGTTTTTTTATAAAAGAATAATAAAATATGATAGGCTTTTCTAAATTTTAATAATTATAGAACTAATTATTTAAAGACCTTTAGGGCCGGAGTTGATATAGATCTAGTTAAAAAATTAATTATTTGTCTTCTATCACTTTTAGAAATAAGTAGAAAATTTTTTAATAAAAAAAAAAAATGTTTGCTTTTCAAACAATCACAAAAATCTTGCAAGAAAGCAAGCAGCACAGGCAACAATAAGGTCAAATCCTGCAGCGTTGCGAGCAAAGCTGTCTGAAACGAGCAAGCACGAAATCTAACAAAATTTTTGATACTTGGTTGGATCAAAAAGCACATGCAAAGATCCCCAAAGAAAAGTGCCGGATGTCTTTGCATGTGTATCACTGTCCCACGGGAATGGAGGATTATGATCTTGAAAAATGTTATAAAAGACCACCTCCAACAACCTGGGGGGAGGGGAGATTCTGTCTCGCTCTCCTTAGTGTCGGACAATCATTAAGCTTGGAATTAATAAAGAACTTGAAAAGACATCACATCTATTCTTTCAAAACCCGACAACGCCTGGAGGTAGGCATCCCACAACACCACCGTCAATATAAATCTCACAAGTATTTTTTTGAGTGAACAATGTTCACCCCTGACCTATTCAATTTAATAACAAAAATAATATTTAGTGAATAAAATTTAAGATATAAAAAAATATTTCCTTTAATAACAGAAGCATACTATTTAGGAAATTGAATTTAAGACTTAGATAAAATTTTTATTTATTTTATCGTTCTTCGTAAGGGGAAGACAACGAAAACGGCACATCATATGCCGTTTGCATAATATAATCTTCTTTCTACCATAAAATTCAATAATCTTATTTTTAAAATAAATATAAACCAAGACTATATCAGTTCTATTAAACACGTGTAAAGGGTTATTTTTTTAAGTGAGCTATTTCTAAGCAATTTTTACTTTCTCTTAACCTATATATGAAATATATAAATTTGCGTGTTAATTTCTATTCAAAAAGGGGTCCGTCCCCCTTTGGAACTTTTAACACATTTTTTTTCCAATTCTAATGAAATTTTGTATTTAGGCTATCTAAGATTTTCTATTGTGTATAAAATATCCAAATATGAGATTAAAATTTTGAAAAATAATCATAGTTTATTTCAAGAAGTCAACATTTAAAATACACAGAGCCCATGGAAATTTTGAATTAATTGACTTTTTTACTTTTGAATTGGAAGTGGTCAAGTTTGAAACTAATTTGTTATGGGAAACTAAATATAACTCGACACAAAAATTCTGGTGTGACCAGCACGGTGCACAACTTTCTCTTACTGAAGTGTAAGAGAAAGTTGGGTGCTGTGCGCCAGTCACCAGATTTTTCTATATTGTATAATTGAATGTCGCGGCGAAATGGCCCCAAGTCAATGGCTTGAAAAGAAAAAAGTGTAGATAATGTCAACTCTTGCCCAGTGTTTGAGTGAATAAACCGTGCCAAGTAAAGTTTGCACAATTCTATCTCTGTAAATGTTTTGTGTAAATAAATAAATAAACAACGGAGAAATTTAAGTCATTTGCTTTAAATTCTTATTTGCTATAATAATTATTTTACTAATATTTATACCCCTCGTTTCAACTTGAATATTTTCTTCCACAACAAGCTTGCTGTTTTGTCTCTAATTATATACATAACCTAATTGCGACACAATTTTCCCAAACCCCTTTTTTCGAGACTACCTTTAAACAGTCCATTTTCACATACATGCTGCATGTCCCGAACATGTTAATCTATGAGATTTAATTATTCCAACATAGAATTTGCACTTTCCTTAACTTCATTTACCTACTTAATTTACGAGTTTATATATTTTCCACCATTATTATTAAACTAATAAGTAAAAATATATTCAAATTAATTATTTTAGATTAATATTAATAATTTTGATCATCACCATTCTTACAAGAGATAAGTGTCCAAGAGCCAGCTGGCATTTCTGTATATTCTGTAAATTTGTCTTATAAAATTTCATAACTTTATAAGTAAAAATTCTAATTTGTTTAATTTTTGAAAGAAATGCATTTACAGAAATTAATGATGTCTTTTGACTTTCTCTTACCTATATATGAAATATATAGCGAGAAAGTATTGCGATCATGTCAAACATTCGATGTCAGGATTTTTATCTATAGTATGAAACGATTAAAAAAAAAATTGTTTATTGAAATTAGTAAATTGTCATCAGTAATTGTTGATTGTTAAATCAGCAATTGTTGAGATTTATTTTGATCCAAGGGAAATGGGAATTGGAGGCCCAAATGCCAGCAATTTAATTTTCGTCTATATAAATTGAATAATAGGACAGTCATAAAGTAGCCAAAAATTTCTTTAAAATTAAAAAAAGGAAGGGGAAGGGGTTGATACCTTTTAAAAAAAAGGTAAGACAAGGGTCACCCTCCTTTCCCATATTATATGATATGTCTACTTGCGCTGATTCCAAAAATGCATCAATTCCAAAATCGCCTCAATTTTAGAGATATAGTATAATAGAAAATGTGTTGTAAAGCGGCTCTTGCCGGTATTTTTATAATTTTTTTTTAATATATTTTTTTTTGTTTGTAAGATATGAATTTTTAAAATTTTGGTTATGAAAACTTAGTTTTTAGAAAAATGAGTTTAAAGGTTGTTTTTTCAATTTTTAATTTCTCTTACCTCTAAATATATGTTCATATATAGAGAGAGAGTGAATTGGATTCATGTCGAAAATTCGATGTCGAGATTTTGATGGATATACACGTTTTTAAGATCCCCTAAATCCAAAAAAGTGGTTTTCGCGACATGGCCTGTCTGTGTGTCTCTGTGTGTGTGTCTGTGAACTAAATATCTCAAGAACAAAAAGAGCCAGGAGGTTGAAATTTTATATTTAAGTTAGGCACCCCCATGAGACGTTACACGAAGCTTTTGAACAAAATCGACCAAAGATTACTAGTACTTCACTGATGCACTTTTTCAGTTTTTTTTCGATTTTCCCTAAATACGCTCCAACGATTTTTTTAAATTCAAAAATCAATTATTTTTTAGATTCTCTTTAAAATGTATATTCTCATTTTGCCATTGAAATCTTGTGAAGACCACTTTACTCTTGTACTCCATTTATTATTATTATTTTCCCATACTTGAATTCAATTGTACCCTACTGTCGGAAACTAAATACATGTCGGCACAAAAAATCTGGTGTGACAAGGTGCTGTGCGCCATTCACACCAGATTTTTTATATAAAATACATCGATTCTGATGAATAGAATATTTCATCATATAAGATGAAGAACTAGAGAATCGGAATCAATAATAAAAAAAAAATTGATTTTTTGAACTTTTTTAGTAATCGGCTCTCCTGAAAATTTAGCCCAGTGAAGATTTGGTACCTTTTCAGGAAGACTGTCACATATAAGGAAATTTTATATTTCCTTTCATGTTTTCGATATCTCTAACCAATTGATTTATTATTCCAATAGAAGGCTCTCGCATGACTAACAGCCTGTTATGCTTATTCAATAGCTTCCTATGCTAGTTTAGACGCTTATTAGTTTAGAACATAATAATATCTGGTTTATATCAGAGATCTAACATCATTGCTGTTGACTGTATCTAATTTGAATTAATTGTATTAAAGAGAATAAAATGAAGGCTAATGAATCTCATAGTTTAAAGCTAAAACAGACAATATAAACTAGAGAGAAGTAAATATTTTAAAAGGAAATATAGATCTTATAATTAAGTTTAATTTTATAAAATTTACATATGCATAAAGTTGAAACCCTAACTTATCTAATAGTTACGAAACTAACTAGGTGCTAACCGAAAATTAATATACGGCAGGGGTGAGCAACCTTTTAAATCAACGGGCCAATTTAAATTTTAAAATTTTTTGGCGGGCCGCACATAAAGTAACACTTATTAATAATTTATAATAAACATTAGAATAAAAAAATATAAAATTTAAAAAAAGTAAAGATTTCATATACAAATTTTAATGCAAAATAAAAACAAACAAGAAAAGAACAGAAAAACGAATTTACTTGAAATTTTTAATGAGAAATTTGGCACTGTTTTTTTGATACAAGCTGATTAAAATCAGCCGGAATTGATCAGGCAGCTACACGTACGCAGCTTTCTAATAGTGCACCCACTCAGTCTTAATCGGTGGTCATTTTTGATTAATTTCATGGTTGAAAATATACTGATAATGATAAAATTAAGATTAAAAAATATTTATTTTCAATTTTAGAAATGCTTGGCGGGCCGCATAAACATGTTTAAAGGGCCGCGGGTTGCTCATCCCTGATATACGGCATTAAGTCGAGAGATGAAAGAATTTTATTTTTAAATAATTTTTTTTTTTCTATAAAAAATATTGTATTTAAATTTGTACATTATATAAAACAAAAATTTAATAAACCATAAATATAACGCATCCAATAATCTCTATTGAAAACATGCCAAGAGTTTTTCTATCAAATATTTATGTATTAAAAAAATGAAAACAAAACAATATTTTTGCCGAAGGGGAAATCGCAAAAACAGAAAAAATAGCATTTATTTATTTTTGTTGTTAATTTAGTGGGGTCAGCGAGCAAGCATCCCTCCCTACTCTCTTTCTCTCTGTGTGTCGATGGGGCTTTTTGAGACCTATCAAGCGAAAATGGAGGGAATTCTGTGACCATCGGAGACCCTTCTGGGCTGAACCCATTTATCCAATTGGTTTTGCGTTTGCCACGTTCTCAATGGTTGAACTCGATGGGATCTTTAGGGTGGGGGACGGGGGGGGAAAAGAAACTTTATTAGATGTTGCACTCGGGTTTGATCGGATCTTCAGACTCTCGAAAGAATTCAATTGGTGAAGAAATCGGTCATTGAGTCCAAAAGACGGAGTGATTGGATGCGATTGATTCGTTTTAGTTCACTCGCATCGCTTTTTTTCAAAGTTAAAAGATACTTTTAAATAAAATATTAGTATATCTCTGATAACACGAGCGAATTTGTAGACGGGTTTCGGATAAAAAGGGGATGAATTTAATACTTTGTTAAACTAAATCTATAATACTTATAAAGCTAAGATTTTATATATGTATGTTTATATTGCAATATATAGATAGAAGTAATGCAATCGGGTCTTCGACTCCATTCGATTTATTTCACATTATTCCTAATACTGGAAGCGATTTAAGAATCTAAAATATATTCAGTAGAGGTTTTTGTTAATATTTATTCAAATCCAATTTTTTTTTTCTAAAGGCGTTCATTAAATTCAATAATCGTTCATTCAATGCATTTGAATGATGCAAAGTGAAAATTAATTTTTTCTTCTTTTTTCTATTGATTTGATTTAAAAATAATTTTTTATCAAATGGTTTTAAATTAGTTAGTCATTATAAAAAAAAATATCTAATGTTCTAGTTATTTAATTATATTTATTCTTTAGGAAATTATTTATTTCGAAAAGCAAACAGCTAGGTCATAATTAGAAATTACAAACATGTAAACACGCTTTTCAAATTTTTTAACGTTTGCGCAGCAGCTCATTTAACATCGATAAGAGGAATTAATGATGATAAATGTTTAGACTTAATGGGATTAAAGCAAGGGCGGATACGAGGGGGGGGAGTAAAGGGGGTAATTACCCCCCCCCCGAGATTCGAAAAAATACCCTTTTTTCGCAAAAAAATTTATTTTTAATGTAAAATTTTTAAAATTAATACTTAAAAATTTGATGTGTGTTTACATTCTGGCAAACAAGTACAGAATGCGCTTTTAAATTACCGAAATTAAAAAAAAATAGTGTGCTGTGCGACGAGTCACACCAGATTACCCCCCCGAGAAACACCTCTGGATCCGCCCTTGGATTAAAGCCCCGCGAAGCTTTTGCTATCCGGACCTGGGGACCCGATATTTTTTTCGAGAGAAAAACAAAATGAATTTCTCATCTGTCTAACCATATAATTTAGAGAATAAGAGATAAGAGATAAACGATAAGAGATAAGAGATAAGAGATAAACGATAAGAGATAAGAGATAAACGATAAGAGATAAACGATTAGAGATAAGAGATAAACGATAAGAGATAAGAGATAAACGATAAGAGATAAGAGATAAACGATAAGAGATAAGTGATAAACGATAAGAGATAAAAGATAAAAGATAAACGATAAGAGATAAGAGATAAGCGATAAGAGATAAAGATAAGAGATAAAAATTAAACGATAAGAGATAAGAGATAAACGATAAGAGATAAGAGATAAACGATAAGAGATAAGAGATAAAAGATAAACGATAAGAGATAAAAGATAAGAGATAAGAGATAAACGATAAGAGATAAGAGATAAACGATAAGAGATAAGAGATAAAAGATAAGAGAAAAAAGATAAACGATAAGAGATAAGAGATAAAAGATAAGAGAAAAAAGATAAACGATAAGAGATAAGAGATAAAAGATAAGAGAAGTGATAAGAGATAAGAGATAAAAGATAAGAGAAGTGATAAGAGAAGTGATAAGAGATAAACGATAAGAGATAAGAGATAAACGATAAGAGATAAGAGAATAAAGAAAAAAGATAAACGATAAGAGATAAGAGATAAAAGATAAGAGAAAAAAGATAAACGATAAGAGATAAGAGATAAAAGATAAGAGAAGTGATAAGAGATAAGAGATAAAAGATAAGAGAAGTGATAAGAGAAGTGATAAGAGATAAACGATAAGAGAAATTTTTTAACGTTTGCGCAACAGCTCATTTAACATCGATAAGAGGAATTAATGATGATAAATGTTTAGACTTAATGGGATTAAAGCAAGGGCGGATACGAGGGGGGGGGGGTTAAAGGGGGTAGAACAAGTAGAAAACGCATGGGTGGGACTTAATATTGTCCCTCACTGTACGTACTGTTATGTATATGTTCTATAGAAATCCACAATTTTCAATGAATCTATTTGAAATTAAGTAGACATATAGTACATGTACCAGGGAGTAGAAATAATTTGAAACTCTTAAATATTTTGTAAAATTAATTATAATCAAATTTCTTGAATATGGGAACACAAAATCAACAAGTTGGCTTGGAAATTAGAGAGGCAGTTAGTTGCTCTGTGAGTCAGTTTTCCAGGCATACGAAATGGGGCTATGTGCTAGGCAACAGTTGAAAAAAGAAGAGAGCACGCATACGACTGACCCTTTAAACAGTCATAAATAAACCCTTTTGTGCTGTGCCCAGTCGGTACCCTCGCTTGAACTCAACATCCTTCCTTAACATCTTAACCCTTGCATTGCAACAAGAAATTTCCCAAATTGGCAATAAATTTGCCCACCGGAGGCGAGCAAGAGGGTCCAGGGGCGCAGCCCCCTGGCTAGGCAGAAAGTCTGCCGAAGGCGGGCCTTGCGACTCGTACTGCATAAATATCAATAAAAATTTTGTATTTATCCGAGTTATGGGAAAAGATGTTCTGACGCCTGTTACAATGCAACTTAAAAATATTTAAAAAGATTTCTTTTGATATTAAGTTTTTTTCAAGGTTCAAATCTGACCAATAATTTCTTTTAAAAGAATAGTAAATGAATTTTTAATGTCTCTCGACAGACTTTCTTCTCACTTTTCATTTTTTTTTCGCTTACATTCTTTTACTCTTTTGTGGATGCAAATGTTCTTGATGGATCGTTTCTCTACAGGTTTTTCGTAACAGTTCAACTAAAAATCCATTAATTAGAGTGCACTTTTCCTCTTGACACCGTTTCCTGGCTGTTGTTTAATTCTATTTGGGAGGTTCTCATCTGATTCGCATCTTTTCCCTTTAAGGCTCTTTTGGCGCCGCCAAGTCGCCCTTCCTCTCCCCAGTTTCCCGCCTCTCAGAGTTCTTGTTAATAGCGTCGGCCAGACGAAAATATTCGAAGAAAAAAAAAATCAAAATATCTTCGAATTCAATACCATATATTTATATATTTTAACCAACTCGAAAACTTTTAGAAAGACCAATCTCAATAAAAGGCTTCGGAGATAAAAATGGGAATTGCGAAATAAAAGACTGAAAATCAGCTGTGAAAAGAGAAGAGATTTTTTCCATTTCAAAGAAAAGACATTTTCTAGACATTTGCAAGAAAAAATGATGGGATTAGACTATTAAATTTAATTAAAATTAAAATTTCATCATTCATTTTTTTTCGGCATTTAAGGCCATTTAGATCCAGATCATGTTTATTTCAATTGAGATAAATCTTTGCCTCTTGGGACCAAAAGCAAACTCCTAATCCTAACATAAGAGTTTTCTACCACTGTGCAAAGGCGTCATTTGGGGCTGGGGAGGGGACATTTGCCCCAAGGGCTCTGATCTTTTTTCAAGTTTATATTATTCTAAATTAATATTACAAAATATATCTACCCGTATAGGCCTATAAATTGTACAAAATTAAACAATTAAATTAAATATCTTTTGGCCATATTTGAGTACCTATTCGTAAGTAAATTTTAAGAAAAAATAAAGCTTGCTCCCCCCAAGAAAAGAAGTTTGTCCCCCCCCCTAAGAAAAAGTTGAAATGACCCTACTGTACTGTGATTCCGCTAAAAGTAACATTAGCCATAGCCTAAGCAAAACTAACAATTTGCGTAAGACGACTCAGTAGAAATAGTTCGAAACATCACATATTTGAGTTTACATGAGTATAAAATGTCTGCTTTTTTGCAAGTCCTGCCTTTTACTTAATTAATTTGGTTTATTTAAAAGTAATAGTTGAAGAAATAATGTGAAATGGAAAGGAATTAAATAACAAAGTACTATAATAGATAAGAAATCTTTATTCTTGTATTTTTCTTTAGTTTTCTAAATTGAATAATTTTTTTTCATTGGCTGCTTATCCACTCTAGCTTTCCAAATAATTTCTTCAGCCTTCGCATTTGCATATTTTGCTTAAGTGTATAATAATGACAAGAATCTACTTACGAAACTGCTGCTAATGACAAAAAAGGCTTGAACTCAGTGGTGACACTTACCTGAAACAAAAAAAAGAATATTTTATTAAAATATTCTATTCCAACTCTTTTGAGGATAGTCTACAGCAATGGTTTCTAAATTTATGTTACCACTCCTTACTTAAAAATATTTAATCGTACGACTCCTCACCATCCCCATTTTATAAAATAATACAAACACAAAATTATTTCTAAAAAAATTTATTAATACAAAGGCAAACAAACAAAAAAAAAAAGAAATATATTGAGTTAGAAATCTAAATGTTTCATCAGGTTCAAAAACCTGTGAAACCTCATATACAGTCATGGGCGTACCCAGCGGGGGGCAAGGGGGCAGCTGCCCCCCCCTCAGAAGCAAAAAAAAAATTAAATGTTTATAAAGTGATGAAACGAAACAAAATTGTTGGATGGCGACGGGGAATGATTTTTTTTGTTAGGGCTCGAGGGTTTTTATGCCTTTAATTCGAAAGCTTTTCCCCTCTATATAAAAAATAGCTATGTCACAATCTGGACGACCATGATCTGCCCCCCCCTGGACGACTATGACTGACCATGCCCCTCCCCCCTAGATTTGATCCTGGGTACGCCCATGTATACAGTAGTAGGTCTATATTAAAAATTTTCATTTATAAATTTGTTTCACTTAAAACCTAAATCACTTTTCCTTTTTTTTTTTTTTTTTTTTTTTTTTTTAAGGTCCTTCTCGGCATCTAAGGCCATTTAGACCCCATCCCTATTTATTTCAAATGATTTGTAGTCAAATCAAATGAAATAAATTTTTCTCGCTTGGGATGGGAAGCGAACCCGGGACTCCGGTGCGAGAAGCTAATGTCTTCTCACTGAGCCACGGCTCCCGGGCACTTTTCCTTCAAACTTGATAAAAATATTTCTTTTATTTATTCTTTAATTATTTTATTTATAAAACTTTAGTAATCATTTGGAAAATTGCTCACTATGGGTAATATTCGCGCCTCCCCTTATACAAGTCCGCGCCTCCCTAGGGAGGCTCGCCTCACAGTTTAGAAAACGCTGGTCTACAGTATAATAAGAGAGCCATTATAATAATATTGTCGTTTGTTAGCATTTAAATCCCGCAAACAAAAATTAGATCTAAGGTTTGGCGATCTCTATCAAGATAAATATCCATTCAGCTACAGACATATCTAAATCATACATTCTGATTTTTTTTTTTTTAATTCATTTTTTTCTTGTTTGTAATCAGACTTTTATGGTAGATACTGTATGTTCTCTCCCCCCCCCCCCAACCCACGAATGGTTGCTATGACATATGTATAAAATATAAGTTTTTGAAATTTTTTTAATATCGTCATTTTAAAGGGCGAATTCTGGGATGTGTCCAAAATCAATAGGGATTAACTTTAATCCAACTATGATTTTTATTTAGGGCTTTATTGTTCAAACTAGAACTGTCCAAAATTTATGACGGCATAAATAATATTCTCATTTATTGTTAAATGACTCACTCGATTAAATAGAAATATTAATAGAAGAAGATTTTAAATTATTCATATACAATTAAAAAAGGTGCGTTATATTTCATTTCAATGGAGCATATAAGTTTAATTGCTTAAAGTTGTGACTGTTATGTGATTATATGTGGAGCGATGGGATGAAGATATTAGTCAAATTCTCAAGGTTCAATAAGGCTCCAAGAATAAGACATTTCAGCCTGAATTTATTTAGCCATCTTGAGTTATTGGAAATATTTTTTTTTATATCCTTATATATTTGCAATATTTTTTTTTTTTTTTTTATTTATTTGCTTTTCTGGGTGCATCAGCACCTAGGCTATCTTGCACCTCATACAAGAATATGTATAAAAATATTTGTATAAGAACATAGTATAAAAACATTTGTATAAGAACATAGTATAGATAACATTAGTATAAGAACATAATATAAATAACATTAGTATGAGAACATAGCATAAATAACATTAGTAATAAAGGAACATAATATAAATAACAATTGTATAAAAACATAGTATAAATAACATTAGTAATAAAGGAACATAATATAAATTACAATAGTATAAGAACATGATATAAGAATATACTATAAATAACATTCCTATAAATTTTAGATGAAGTGGAAGAGGTTAATTTCCTTGAGGAAGCTCACTATGTTTTGAATAGCATCTTCGTTTTTCAAGATTCTATTGGATGTGATGTTGTGTTTAGTTCTTATAGTGGCATAGACAGGGCAGGTAAAAAGTATATGATCCGTGGTGATCGGGCTATTGCAGTTTGGGCACCAGGGTGGGTCTTGTCTATTAATGAGGTATCCGTGGGAGAAATATGTATGGCCGATTCGGAGTCTTGTGTAGATGACTTGTTCCTTCCTTGACACTGAGAGTTTTTGTGCATGGATATTGGGCATTATGGTGTGTAGTTTGTTTCCTTTTTGTTGTGACCATTCTTCCTTCCATTTATTTATAATTGCATTTTTTAGGTGAGTTCTTACGTCTTCGTAGAGATGACTATTGTACATTATGCTGGAGTTTTGGATGGAGAGTTTAGCAAGTTGGTCAGCCTTTTCATTTCCTGGCAAACCTATGTGGCTCGGAATCCATAGATATACGACGTCAGCTCCTTTGGTTGTTAGTTTGAGGTTCAATATTTGTATATTTTGTATTACTGGGTGGAGAGAGTAGAATTTTTCTAGGGCCTGTAGTGCGCTTCTCGAATCTGCAATTATTATTATATTTGTTATATTCACTTGACGGTTGATGTAAAAGAGTGCTGTTTCTATTGCTTTCAGTTCTGCTGAGAAAATACTTGTTACTTGTGAAAGCCTGAATGATTTGCAGAAATTGTTAATTACAAAGGAGCAGCCAACATTGTTTTCAGTTTTGGAACCATCTGTGTAGACTTGCGTATAGCCAGGGAATCTATTGATAGTTTGAATGAATGCGTTTTTGAATATTTGCGGGTTCGTTGACGACTTTTTGAATCTAGCAAGATCCCAAATGATTTTTGGTTTAGGGATGGTCCAGGGTGGTACTGGAAACCACACTGTCTGAACTATGGGGTCCAGGAGGTTTGTATTTGCGTCTATGGTATCCGCTATCCTTATATTAAATGGTCTTATTCTTGTGGGGTATTTTTCATACAGCTTAATTAGAGGCATTTTAAATATACACGGGTGCGATGGATGAGATGAGAGGGATTTTATTTTAGCCAGGTAGTTAGTATTTAGGAGCTGCCTTCTTATACTTAGTGGAGGTTCATGTGCTTCGGCGTACAGACTTTTTATAGGACTTGTTCTGAATGCTCCAAGGGATATCCTTATTCCTAAATTATGGACGATGTCAAGTTTTCTTAGTAAGGATTCCCTCGCTGATCCATAGACCTGAGCCCCATAGTCAATTTTGCTTCTTATTAGAGTTCTGTATATTCTTATTAAGCTTGTATGATCTGCACCCCAGTTAGTATTAGCAAGGACTTTCAAAAGGTTAATTGTTTTTAGACATTTACTTTTGACGCTCTGTATATGTTCGTGCCAGGTTAATTTTTTGTCAAACCATAGGCCGAGAAACTTTTGAGACTCTTTGTATATTATTCGGTTTCCATTTAATTTTAACTCTGGGTCATTATGATTTTTCCTTAATCTACAAAAATGGACTGCTGAGGTTTTTGACGTGGAAATTTTGAACCCGTTATTCTGGCACCAGAGATTGATATTATTTATAGTTTTTTGGAGGCTGTCTTTTACGTGATTGATATTTTTTGAGCTTAGATAGATAGCCAAATCGTCTACGAATAATGAGTGTTGTATTGAACGAGGGATACATTTGGTTATTTCATCTATTGCTATTGCGAAAAAGGTGACTGAGAGCACACTCCCTTGCGGGACTCCATTTTCCTGTAGTTTTACATCGGATAGGGTATTTTGTATTCGAACACGAAATGTTCTATTACTTAAAAAATTTTTGATGAACAGAGCCATATGACCCTTGATATTCCATTCTTTCAATTTTCTTAAGATTAAATAGCGCCAAGTTGTATCGTACGCTTTTTCCATGTCGAAGAATACTGCGACTGTATGCCGTTTTTTAATAAAAGAATTGATTATATAATTTTCGAGGCGAATTAGGTGGTCTAGGCAGGATCGGTTCTGCCGAAAGCCACATTGTTGCTTAGATAGAAGGTTTTTGCTTTCTAGGAGCCACATAAGTCTTTTATTGACCATGCGTTCCATTAGCTTGCAGACGCAACTGGTCATTGAAATTGGTCGGTAATTTTCCAGATTATATTTTTCTTTATTTTGTTTCAGGATTGGAACCAAAATAGCTTCTTTCCAAGAGTTAGGGAAAATATCTCTCTTCCAAATTTGATTTATTATGGTAAGCAGGGCAGATTTAGTAGTGGAGTTTAAGTTTTTTAACATGAAATTATGAATTTGGTCTGGGCCAGGCGCTGTGTTCTTAATATTCTTCATTGCGTGATTTAATTCCTGCTCACTGAAATCTACATTATAGCATTCACCATTATTTGAACTAAAATTTAAAATAATTTGTTCTTGTCGTAATTTCTTTTCATAAAAGTTGATACTATAATTATCGTTAGCCGAGACATCTGCAAAGTGTTGGGCAAAGGCATTAGCTACTCTATAAGGGTTCGTTATTGTTTCATTATTTGTTTTTATACCAATACTTTGCATTTGGAACTTGGCTTGAATTCTTTTTATTTTTTCCCAAACTACTGTGCTGGGTGTTAGGTGGGTGATAGAATTAATGAAGTTATGCCATGATTCCTTTTTACTATTTTTAATTGTATATTTTGCGTAGCATCTGGCTTTCTTAAATTTAATAAGGTTGTCAGTCGTTGGAGTTTTTTCGAAAATTGTGAGCGCTTTTCTTTTGGCTTTTATAGCCTTTTTGCACTCCTCGTTCCACCACGGTACTGGAGCTCGTTTTGAGTAAGTTTTTGTTTTTGGAATACTAAGTTGAGCTGCCTGAATCACTCCATTATTAAAATTTATTAGATTTTCAAGGGGTTCTATTGTCTTGTCATATCGAAAATTTAATAGCTCTCTGAAGTGAGGCCAATTTGCTTTTTTAATTAACCATCTAGCTTGGCATCTATTTGGAATATAACAGTTATTAAGTGAAGTTATAATCGGAAAGTGATCTGACGATGTTAGTTCCTTATCCACTGACCAAGACAGTCCAATCGCAAAGGAAGGAGAAGCAAGAGAAATATCAATGCTAGAGAATGTGCCATAACCACTCGAAAAATGTGTAGAGGATCCATCATTCAAAAGGAAGATATTATTGTCTGAGACAAATTTCTCGAATAACTTTCCTCTTGAATTTATAATAGAACCACCCCACAAGGGATTTTTTGCATTTATATCGCCTAAGATTAGAAAGGGTTTTTTTAGTTGTGCATATATATTTTCTAAATCCGGGACAGTGAAATTACTGTCAGGTGGCAGATATATGTTACAGATAGTAATCGGATTAGGAATCTCTATTTGGATTGCTAATGCAGCCAAATTTGTGTTTAGCGGGATTCTATGAGACAGTAGGTTTTCCTTTACACAAATGGCTAAGCCTCCATGGGCTTTTCCTCCTGGGTCAGTATCCTTTCTATATATTTTAAAATTTTTTAAAGTTACATTTTTATCTGGCCGAAAATGCGTCTCCTGAAGACATAGACAGAATGGATCATATTTGTTAATTAATAGTTTTATTTCCTCTACTCTCGCAAAGTATCCATTTGTATTCCATTGTATTATTTTAGGTATGGTGTCGAATGTAGAAAAAGGAAATTGTTATTTTTCATTAATGTTGAGGAAATAAAAATTGCTTAATACTTAGTTATTTTACCCCTTTCTCTTGTTTTTTGATTTATATACTCGAGGTTTTGGTGTTTTTTGTTTTAGTATTTTGTTTATTAGGTTGGAGTCAATATTTGTGTCATCACTTCCTGAGTCTACTTCACTTACATCTTTGGTTTTATGAAGTTGTAACTTTTTCTCAAAGATCTGATCACTATTAGAGGTAGATGGAGTCCCTATCTCATTTATATTAATCCCCTCTTCCATATCCTGCTCACTATTAGAGGTAGATGGAGTCCCTATCTCATTTACATTTATATCCTCATCCATATCTATTAGACCAGAAAGTTCCCTAGTTTTATTTATTTGTTCTAATGTATTTAATTTTTTAGTTAAAGTTTCGACCTGCTCCTTTAGAAGGCTAATCGTTTTTTTCAAATCCTCGCATGATAAACACGGTTTATTTTTATTTACAGCATCCGCGAAGGATAGGTTACTATTTGATATACTATTTGTATTTTTGTAGTATTGCCTTTTGGCCACAAAATATGGGATATTTTGCTCCACTGACATTTTAATTATTTCTTTTTCTCTTAAAAATGACGGACAGGATTTTGAGACACTTGTATGTGAATCTGAGTTACAATTTATACATTTTATTTTCGTACTTATACAGGGTTGTGCTGGGCTTTGGGACATCTCTCCACAGAGTCCGCATGTCCATTTTTCCGACGTGCATTTAGCTATACTATGGCCCAGGCTCTGGCATTTCCAGCATTTCAAAGGAGAGGGAAAGAATTTTCTCACTTGTAAAGAATAGAAGCCCACTTGTATTCTTAAAGGAAGGACAGGTGTACAGAATGTCAGGATAATTATTGGTGTGTTTACAATTTGGCCATCTACCCTTCGTGTCAATCTATGCAGGTCGACTACATTTTGATCTTTAAGTTCCTCTAAAATTTCTTCTTTCGAAATATCCTTAAGGTCTGGGCAAAATATAGTTCCTTTCGAGTAATTTAGTTTATTGTGTGGTTCTACTTTTATTGGGTAGTCAGTGGTAAAGTTTTTTAATTTTATTAATAGTTCTGTTTGCTTATCATTAAATGTTTCGACAAGAATGGCACCTGATCTAAGTTTTTTAATCATTTTTGTTTGTCCTGCACAAGAAGTAATGGCTTTATTTATAAGAAATGGAGAGACTTTAGCGAGATCCCTCGAACTATCCTCATGGCTAATAACCAGAAACCGTGGCAAAGGCTTTTTATTTTTATTACTTATATTGTTATTAATGGGCGATAGATGAAAGGGAAGAGGAGGGTAATTATTATAATCTTCATTTATGCGCACTCTCTTTTGAGGAAATGGTTTATTTGGGAAATAGAAGATGGGGGGATCGTCGTCCCCCATCTCTACAAATAGCTAATCAGTTAATTTATTTAAATAAATTAAAATAGTAGATAATAGTCAATAAAGCATAAACAAAACAAAACAGCTGAGACTTAGCTGGACGATGGGAAAAAGGTATTTCCGCAGCAAAATCTTGGCTCAAATCTTGAACAGAATTATCGGAACGTTTAACAGGAACAAATCAAACAAAAAATTTGAGAATCAACTCGTAATTATAGAAAAATCGTCGATTTTAAGCGCACAGAGAAAAATAAACAGTTTCTATTTGCAATAAACTCGTATGTATAATTACTAAAATCTTAAGATAGTAAATAAATGCAGACCGAAAAGTCTAATTCAGGGAGTTATAGTGAATCTCGAGCATTTCAATTTGGCTGATATCTCCATCCTTCCATTATAATTATCATTACTATATATAAATCACTAGCCACTGACTTCCTGTTCCTGTGTGTATGTGCTTGTTCTCTCGCTGATTGGAGGATTTTCAGGAAGTGGAGTTAGGGAGGGAAATTTAAAACTTTAAAATTTTTCAATTGCTCGCCGAAGCCGAAAAAGTATTTATTTTTTGCCTCATGTATCCTCCCTTGATCGGTAGGGATGGTGACATTAAGTGTTAATAAGATATTTTTCTCTTCTTGGAAAGGGTAAAAATAATGTTAAAATTACATTCATAATGTTTCTGTTCAAATCTTTGCCATATCTTGAAAAATTAAGGATATTTCTCTGATTGTATAACTATAATCAGAATAGATGAAGTATTATAAGTTTATATTAAAGGTGGGAAGTAAGTTACGAGAGAGGGAAAGTAAAAAAAAAAAATAGAAACACTGCTATGTCTGTGGGATGTAAATAACTTGTCCAAATTGTGTATGTATATATAAGAGGGGGTTAAAAAGAAAAAAACAAAAAAGAGATAAACAATGACGAACAAGAAAAACAAAAAAGGCAGAAGCCGAGGGTCGGAGAGACGCCTAGTTCAACGGAGAAGTCGACTTTTTTTCGTTGGATAAAAAAAAAAAGGAAAAGGAGAGAAAAAAAGGAGAGAACGAGATCAAAAGGGAGAAGGGGATCGTCGCTAATTTAACAACGAGCTCCGTCCCGGGGTTAATTTATGGCTAACCACATGGCCTCAGGTCGCTTTCGCTCGCTCGCTACCTACACTCGTTTTAATTATTTTATTCTAAAAAAATCATTTTACCAAAGATTTATTTAAATAATTGGATTTTTTTTTCAAACATGTTTTAGTCGATGTTATTTTTGCCCCACAGACCAAAATTAAAATTAAATAATCCACATTTTATGATTTAGGTGTGTATTTTTTTAAACTTTTTTAATTAAATTATTAAATAAAAATTGTTTTATTAGTATTTAATTAATGCTTGTTTTTTTGTAATATTTTGTTGCGTGAATGATTTTAGGAAAAAAAAATACGTCAAGTTTATTTAACTTAATAAAGAGAATTTTGGAGTTTAAGGTATGTTAAAAAAAATCCAATAAAAGGATATGAGAAAGTGAAATTAAATTATAAATATAAATAGTATGAATAAGGAATATTTTGATATAATTATTGATATTATTTTTAGTTACGGGTGGAACTCTGTGGTTTTTTCTTTTAATAAAATTGGTTAAATCTAAATAGTACATCGGTAAAGTGCTACAACTCAAAGTTTCTCAAAAACGAGACCTAGCGTAATTTGTTTTGTATTCCGCAAATAGTAAATATATAAAATTTGAAAGAAATCCATAAAGGAAATTCCGAGAAAAATGGAAAAAAGTACATCAATGAATGAACTAGTACCCAAATTTTCCCAAAGGCGAGACCTAGCTCAATTTCATATTGGTACTGGAATTAGTAGACTATATATTTCAATTAGGGAGGTTTAGGCCTTTTCAGTACATAAAAACAATACAATTTTTTAAAATTTTGGTTCCTGGAGAGGAATTTTTTAGAATGTACGTTTTTAAATATAGTTAGTTACGAGTTTCAAATTTGAAAAAAATCGTTAGAGCCGTTTTCGAAATCTGATGTGCTTACAAACAAATAAACGTACATTACTCGTTTAATATAATAAGAAATATAAGATAATTGGTATTGAATACTCTTTTAAAGTGAATTTTGAAGTTTTCAAGTTGAAAAGAGTTTTTTTTTATTTTTAAATAAATGCAGGGAAAATAATTAATCTGAGATTGTTATTTGGAGAAAAAAAAACACAAACAAAGTTAGAGAATGGACAACTTGACGAATTCAATTTAACAAGTTATCTACCTGCATATTTTTTTTTCCTTAACACTTGTTAAAGCAATTTTGCTGTGATCGATATTATTAAAAAGCTTTCTTTTTAAAAGGAAGTTTACTTACAAATTTAATATTAGCAAAAGTTTGGAAAGGAAGAGAGCGTGAGTTGGATTCTGAAGCTCTTGAGCTTTTCAAGGCAAGTTTTTATTTTATTTTTTTAAATTCCCACTTCTTTAACTCTAGTGAAAAAAGAATAATAATGTCTATTTTAAGACTTTTAAAGTTCGCCATCGGAAAATTTAAGATTTTTCAAGTGAAAAAAATAAGAAACAATAAAAGTTATTCTTATTATTATTGTTATGTTAAACTTAAAATGAGTTTAAGTTTGAATCTATGATCATCGAAAGATGAATAAAATTTCCTATCTAATTCTGAATTATGAATACTTAACATGAGATATGATTCTCATTTGGAGCGATTTATTCGTTATCATCATAAAGGGAAAATTTAGTCAAGCGAAAGATAATCAACAGAGAAGATTTTGAAGAGATTTGCTGAGATTTGCTTGGGGGCACTAATCTTTTGATTTGCTATATCAGTAAACAATCTTATATACCCTTGGAAAAATACCATAACGTGGAAAAATTGTAATAAATTAAAAATTCACCTTAATTGTGTTAATGGCTCAATTCAGATAAGACTTTTAAGTTTGATCATTAATCTTATTTATTTACTTTCTCTCACCCTATATATGAAATATATAGAGAGAAAGTATCGAGATCATGACAAAAATTTGATGTCGAGATTTTGATGGATATACACGTTTTGAGGTCCCCTGAGTCCAAAAAAGTGGGTCTCGCAAATTGGTCTGTTTGTCTATGCCGAGGGGGATCGAATTCTACATAAAACTACAAACAAAGGAAACTTTGTTTGTAGTGAAATATATTCACGAAACGAAAGATGGAGATACAGAATGTTTTTTTTTTTAAACACTCACTTTTTTCTCATTCACACTCACACTCACACTCATTCACACAGTCTTTTCGGCATATAAGACTTTGACAATATCTGTTATTGATTAATATACATATTGGGGGTTTAGGCATTTCTATTTAAGCCAATTTGTATTCAAATGAATTTTTTTAAATTATAAATAAATAGAGGAGGCGAGTGCGGAATTTACACCATTTGGTATTTTAAACAAAAATAAATTCAATTTAACAAGACTGTGAGTGTATTTTTATGGGTGAGACCAAACAGTTTTATTGGTGCAGGTCGAGGGTCCGGTGGCCTGGTGCAATGGATAGCACGCCTATGCCCCGGAAAGGCGGAGATCCTGGGTTCGATTCCCGGGGGCCATGGGATGTTTGGCCTCATCAATAAAAAAAACACTCACATGTCTTGTTAAAGATTTTTTTTTAATTCAAAAATCAATTATTTTTTATATTATCTTTAAAATGTATATTCTCATTTTGTCATTGAAATCTTCTGAAGACCACTTTACTCTTGTACTCCATAGAAAAGATAGGAGAAATTGTTGCCATGGTAACAAAATATAAATATTATTTTACATCTTGAAAATCGAATGTACCCTACTGACGGAAACTAAATACATGGCACGAAAAATTTGGTGTGACAAGCACAGAACACAACTTTCGATTACCGAAGGTAAGAGAAAGTTGTGTGCTGTGCGCCAGTCACACCAGATTTTTTGATTTTTGTTTCAAGAAATTTGTAATTAAATTTAAATGAGAAAATGTCCTTTACTTTTAAGAACGACTTATTTGTTACTAAAATAAATGTCCTATAAATTATTAAATTTATTATTTCTTAATTCAAGAATGAAAAAGGAACAAAATACAGTTAATCACCCGTTTATTAGGGAAGTAGCTTTTCATGTTATAAATATTATTGGTCTCGGGAGGAAGCTTTATAAATGTTTGAAACCTATAGTAGAGATTGTTTAGAAGTATGACTAATGACTCAACTTTATTTTAATTATATCCAAGAGTATACGACAAAATATTACAGAAAAATATTTTAAAATACTAGCCTACTATCATGGCTTCTTCGGAAGATTAGATTTTAACACAACTCTTAAAAACTGTCAGCTCTCTCATCCAACCACACCTCACATGCTAATACCATTAAGCCCTTTGACTTCCGTGTAGTGGCGTCATTTCAACTTTTTCTTGGGGGGGGGGAACTTTTTTTTCTTAAAATTTACTTACAAATAGGTAACTCAAATTTGGACCAACAGATATTTAATTTTATCAATTTTTTAATTTTTTACAGAGTATAGGCCTAAACCCGTAGATATATTGTAAAATATTTTATTTGGAATTATTACATTATTTGGAATAATGTAAAATTTAAAAAAAATCAAAGCCCTAGGGGGGGGGGGGGGTCAAATGCCCTCCCTGCCCCCCCCCTCCTCAAATGACGCCTCTGCTTCTTTGTCAACCTGAATATAACTAGATTCTAATTTCAATTTTTTTCTTAAAATTGTAAAAGAAAAATCATTTACAAAGGTGGAAACAATATGGAGTTATGTGATATTTAATGTACATAATTTTTACTTTCTCTTAGCTATATTTATTTATAGAGAGAAACTATTGCATTCAAAAATTAGATGGAAATACCCGTTTTAAGGCTCCCTGAGTTAAAAAAAAATCTGTCTGTCTATGTGTTCAAAATAAAGCACGAAGGAAATGAGCTACGAGGTTAGATTTTTTATTAATTACTATTTATATAAATAAGAAATACAATTTCCTTCTGTTAAATTCAAAAATGGTGCGAATCAAAATCACGTTCTACCGTGAATTAAGTCTTGGGTTAAGTTTGAGATTTAATTCATATTAAATACATTTTTCATAAGATTTCAATAAAACAGTTTGAGTCAAGAATTAGAAAAAGTTTCGGATTGGCCTATAAATAAAGTTAGTTTATGCCTGTAAGTTAGGCAACCTTTGAAAGTATTTTATTATCAAAAGTCTAACAATATATATTGATATTATTAAAGAATCGGCATCTCATTACACGGGCTGAAATTTTAACGACACAGTGAATGAATTTAACTTTAAAGAGTATTTAATATTATTTTAATAATTTATCTATTAGACTTTTCAACCTTTGAGGTAATAAAGACATTGTATAATTTGAAAATAATAAGCAAAACAAAAGTTCGGTGAAGAAATAAGAAATAGTCTGGTGTGCAAATGTATACTGGGGCGGGTTTCTGTGTCCTTTTCCAGAAAGAGAACGAATTGAAGAGATTTTTTCATAACTTAAATTGCGAATTAGAAGCTTAACTGATTATCTCTTGTAATCGCTAAACGCCTCCTCATAAACTTTTTTCAATTATTAATTATTAAACTTAGAGGCCCTTTAGTGGATAGCGTGCCCTTATAATTATTAAATTGCTTTTCATTTTAACAGTTACATTTTCTTCATCGTTATCACTTTCTATATAATTTAATCTAATTTAATTTTTTAAGTTAGATATATGAATTCTTAAATGATATATCTCTGAAGAATTCCACATTCTAGAAATCAAATATATCAGCATAAATTATGTAAAAAAGTTTCAAGAAGAAGAATAAAGAGACATTTAATTTTCTCTTTTGAATAAATGTATTATCTTTTCACGCGCTGCCTTAAATCATATCGCATAAATCTCTTTTTTCTAAGTAGAATATCAATATGTAGAAATTTTCACATATGCAGAATTTAATGAAAAGAAGGCTTATTGAAAATTTTGAATAAATAAATTATGATTTTACTCAGTGGCTTAGGAACAATTTTTTTCTCGTTTTCAACGACAGGCTTTCGGTTCCAATTATCTGTATACTAGCCGGAAAGCTCGCCAAAGGGAAGCTTCGGTCCCTGAGGATTATGTGGTATAAAGGAATGGGCATATTTAAATCCTGCTCTGTTTGAATGAAGTCCCCCTTTTCTTTTTATATTACAAAACATTTAATTGAACAGCACATAACATGTTATCAGTGTATTTTATTATCACCGATTTAGAATGCAATGGCGTACCATCCATCTCCACACGACCCTTGACGCGGAGAGTGGAACCCTTCGAAGAGGGTTGCCTTGAGCTGTCATGTTCAAATTGATGTATTTTTCTCATGTAAGTGAAGATGTAAAGTATAACTAATGGAGAGTTGCTCCTTTGCATAAATTAGTAATTATTTATGAACAGAGGGCATAAGAATTACGTGCTATTGAGTGCACACAAATAAATACGCCAATATCTGAATGGCCTTATTATTAAATGAGTTTTTTTTTTTATCTTTTCACAATGTCAAGTGGTTTATATAGATAACAAGCAAAAATTAAATCTAAGTTAAATTAAAAATATTAAAAAAAAAAATATATATAGATATATATATAATAATAATGAAAAAAGATAAAGAACAAAAAATTATTCAAGCATTAAAAAAATATATTTTATAA